>JAXIVD010004717.1:0-7500 GCA_036785275.1 Cancer borealis | reverse complement strand
ATATGTTGAGAATATGTGAAGCTAATTGCTACTGCAGCCTCAGATGCATATAAACATTATAAGTCTCGTCTGAGGACAGTATGGCACAATTTGGGTAGTCTTTGGCCACTCGGCGGTGATATCAAAGAATGAAAAGTGGTCAGCAAATAACGGGGATTCGAATCCAGGACCCTAGGCTTGCATACCCGAGCGGTAGACCACTATATATATATATATATATATATATATATATATATATATATATATATATATATATATATATATATATATATATAATATATATACATATATACATATATATATATATATATATATATATATATATATATATATATATATATATATAATATCTACATATATATATATATATATATATATATATATATATATATATATATATATATATATATATAATATATATATATATATATATATATATATATATATATATATATATATATATATATATATATATATATAACTTATTCCGTTGCATTTTTACCTGTTAATTTCTGAAGTTTGCTTGATTAATTTATGTTATGTTATGTTGAAGCTAAAAAAAAAAATTCATGACCCAAAGCCACACGTCATTCTGGTGAAGATGTATAAAGTTACTGTATATATATAAAGTGCGTGCAAGAGAGAGAGAGACATTCCGTAGACTGTATACTGAGTGGGCAATGGGCAGTGGCTGCAATGTTTGAGTTGTGCCGCTGGCAGTGCAGAAGGTGCTAGCACATGCACAGAAGTGATGACATCTGTTCTCAGGCGGACATCTGACCACATGCCACACCAGCATAACAGATTAATTTCCACCATAGGCTCAAAGACTTATGTGATGGGAGATGTGCGCCCGCAGCTTCACACAGCTATAGCGTGTGCTAACATTTTACCTGTAGTATAGTATTGCAATTCAATCTACCCTTTCCCTTCTTTCCTCTAGAGTGGGGACATTCAGTCTTGATAATCTCTGCTCATGCTGTAGATCTGTCTGGCTTTGAGGCCATCTTGATTGCTGCTCTTTGTATTCAATCTTCCTTATATCCTTTCTGTGCACCCAATATACCACTGCTGCATATTATAACTTTGGGCAAAGTCTTGATACAATAAATTTTTGTTGTAATTTCCTCATACAGATAGATGAACACCATTCTTATATCTCTAGATAAGTTTTATGTTTCTATGGTGATCCTATTTATATGTTTTTCTAATGATAAGTTATCCATAATAATTTCTCACGTCTTTTTCTTCTTTAGTTCTGTTAATCCGTTTGTACCCCATTAAATAATTTCTTGTTTGTCTGCTACTGCTCTTGTCTGTTTCCATCACTTTACAATTCTTGGCATTAAACTTGATTTCCCATTTATTTGGCTCCAAATTATTATAACTTTTCTTGCTCAGCTTGATCAGCCAACTCTCACAATACCAGTTCTCCTTCTCACTTCCACTTCTCCCACTTGATATTTATGCGTTACTCAACACACAACTCCTTAAACACCTCATCTCCATTACATTTATCATCTTGCTCTCTGCTACTCTTGTATTCTATATTTCCATACAATGCATCACTTTTCTCTTCTGAAATAACGTTCATAGCAAACCATTCTGTATGTTCTCTTTGTAATCCTGGCAATCAACACCTTATAGTACCTACAATCCTCAGTAGACTTATACACTTAAAACTAATACATTCATACTTACCTTGCTTAAGTAAATGTAACAAATCAAATCCATACAAGCGAGTAGATAATCACTGATATTCTAACTCATCTGCCATCCTTCTGTCATGTGCCTTTTGTATACCAGCTGATTTTTAGATATATTCACATACAATTTGTGATCAATCTGTGAAATCATTATACAATACAGTCAGGATATATGTCTTCTCACACCATAAGTTAGTGTTATGTTAGTGTATGTTATGGTGATTTGGGTGACAATTTCTATAAGCTTTGATCGTAGCAGTAGATAGAAATGCCTCAATAAATACTGAAGGAAAGCTCTGCGATGTGAAGTTAATTATTCATAAGTAATAGGAGACAAGTTTTTCGAATATTTGATGCACACCAAACATGGCTTTATGTCTGACTTAACATACCTTCTGTAGATTTATCTCTTGGAATTTCTACATTTGGATTACGTATGTTCAGACTTAGCATCACTCATAAGCCGTACAACTTGTTAACATTGCTGTAATGTCTTCAAAGTTTCTGATGCACTAAAAACAGAAGTCTACAAAGTCACATATTTGTATTTATAAAATGCAATAGTTACACAAAATCGAAAATTAAACCCATTGTATTTTTTGTGAAATCTCTTCTCTTTGGACAAACATTACATTCAAAATCAATGTATATATTTTTTATAGATACAGTATATAGTTGTTAGTCTTTTTTTTTTATAATGTAATCAGTTGTAAATCAGGTAAAAGTAAGTGCTCAAATTGTTTTAAGAATTGCAGGAAACTGTTCAAGATAACTGAAGTTTGATTAGTAAAGAAAACTAGAGTAATGTTTAATCATGTCGAAATGTAAACAGTTTCACTAATTAAGGTGTTGTTTTGCCATCCAATGTATAAAATATCTTCCTTTCTTAGACTTAGTATGATAGTGAGACGAGACTTCAACAAGAAAAAGAGGCAATGATGCTAGAATATTATTAAAGTAATATTCCTGAATAATAATGACAGACAACTTTGTATTATTCGATATCTGAATGTGCATTATATCAGATTATTTATGAAGTATATCTTGAATGATATAGGGAGAGTAGTTTCACGTAATAGCTATTTATATTTTGA
This sequence comes from Cancer borealis, assembly GCA_036785275.1. Classification (NCBI taxonomy): domain Eukaryota; kingdom Metazoa; phylum Arthropoda; class Malacostraca; order Decapoda; family Cancridae; genus Cancer; species Cancer borealis. The sequence goes on along the minus strand of JAXIVD010004717.1, from coordinate 4,700 downwards.
CAATGTATGTCAAACAATAATAACTAATGCAAGCTTTCTTCTGCTGAAAGGCTTAGGCATCAAGGAGGACACATTGAAAGGTACTAGAAAACTTCTTAATAAAGGCTTCATGCTTTCACTCCACCAGTTTATGGAGTCCAACCTTCCATTGCTTTGGTTTCAGGTGTCTTCTAGTCCTCTTCTAATATATTTGCACCTCTCACACATTCCCATGCAAAGTTTTATGATTTAGAAGCCTCTTTCTACACCCAGCATGAAGTGACTCTTCGCCTTGGCACAGCTCCATCTGTTCTGCACTCTTGGATCTTGTGTGCTCATAGGAGGTAGTGATGCTCGCAAGCAGAAGCACACACACACACACGCATTCTGTTTGTTTAAACTATAATACATCTGAAACACTTAAAAAATATATACTTCGATGTTGAAATGTTTTAGATATAATTAACATCTGCAGCTCTTTCCTGCCTCTAACCTTCTTAACTCTCTTATATACCAGAACTGATCCCAAAGCCTGCCACCTCCTGTGAGGATCCCCCACTTTACCTCTGCCTCAGGATGGGGAAACCAGCCAACAGAATAATTCCCAAGTCCACTCCAGTCATGTCTTATGGCAAGAAGAAGATGAGGCCTGAATACTGGTTTAGCATCCCCAGAAATAGGTACAGTCAATCTTAAATAGTGCAAGATAGATTTAATGGGAAGAGGGAATGTGTTGATTCAATTTTTGCTTTCAAAGAAATAATAAAATGTATGGGAAGGATTGAAATTTTCTGAGGTAGTTAGTTGTAAAGTTACATAGTGTTCTGTCCTATTACCTACTTACATTTATTTACTAATAATCTCACTCAAATTTAGTGTCCTCTACATTCTTTACAGGAAATGAATAGCCCACATTGAGACACTATATAATACCTAACTTGATTTTTTAAACATCGATAAAAACTGTATCATGTGTCAGCCATAATAAGCCATGAATGTATATGGAAATGAGTGGGAATTGAACCCAAAACAGAACACAACTCTTTATCAGGACTACTTAAGTGGAGTTTTCTTGGCTTGGATTATCTCTTCACTGGATTGTTGTTCCTTCTCCTTTTTTCAATTTGTGATGTTTGTAAGATACACTCACCTTCCTAATACACACGGGAAAACATTACTCTCCTCTCCCCCTCTGTGGCGTCTTTTTGTAGGAGATTACATAATAGGGGCTTCCCGGACCCTTTGCTCTGTCCCTTTTTGTTGCCTTGTACAACCAACAGGAAATATGGTGGTAGTATTCTTGTTTGATACAGGTTGACTATCAATAATCCGATATGAACAAACAGCTAATTCTGGGTACAGCGCCATTAAAACATAAACATAAACAGCGCCTCTTGAAAATAGTGATGCGCCAACTCGGGAAATTTGAAAATGTGCTCTGAAACTCATGCCGGAAAACTGATGGAACCGGAATATTGATTGCTTGATTATTGATAGTCAACCTGTAGTGAATGTAGTAAAATCAAGAATGTTTTGGATTGGCTTAGACTACAAGGAATAGTATTTAATTTAATGTGGAGAAACAGTATTGTGATAAGGAATGGTTTATGAATCTCAGAATATTTGTGGAATTGTTTCAATGCAAAAACATGATAATGAATATGAAAGTAAGTTTTACATGAAAATTAAACAGTTAAAGTGTTTTTAAGACTTAAGATGTCTTGATGTAGTAATGAAATCATCATTTTGAATTTATTCCCATTAGACTCGTATACAGAATGAATCCACTCTAGAGATGTGGTTATTTCTTATATTATTTTTTTGTTATCTTCCCAGGTCTGATGAGTTGTATAATTTCTTCCAACTTTGGGCACATGATATATATGGAGAGTTGAATGAGGAGGAGGTTTCATCCCGAGGCTTCATCCTGGTGGAGGAGGATACGGATCTGTGGACAGAACATGACCGTGAGAGAGCAGAGGCTGAGGATGGGATTGGTGGGGAACTGACTGAGATGACCAAGGAGTCATGGGAGGTAAGAACCATTAAGGCTTACCATTATTGGTCATGATGATGTCGTCTGAAGGAAAAAATTACATTGATAATGGAATATAACTTAAAACTCATTAAAGGCTGCCATCTTGGGTCACAAGTTATGAGTTATATTGAATACATGTTTTTACAACTGTATTTAGATTAAGATAAATCAGAAACCGACTTGCCAACAAATTACCAAAATTAATTTAGATTTACTAACTAATGATACGAAAAATCTAATATTCCATTATTCAAGTTTCAATCTCAACTGGAGTTATTCCCCTTAAATAATTTTTAGATCATATTTTTTTTGTGTAATGTTTCTAGCAGTTTGATAGTGTATAGTGTGAAGAGTCTTGCATAGAAAGTTCTCAGTTTTATTTATTTATTTATTTGTTTATTTATTTATTTTATTTATTTATTTATTTTTTTTTTGAGAACTTCAATGTATTGTGTCATTAAGAGTGAAGGGAATGTGTCATCATGAGTCCATCTGTCGCTCCTCAGTGTGGGAGTTGTCTAGGTACTTGGTGTTTATCAGGTTCTCTCTGCATACTTCAGCTTATGCTGCTGTCATTCAAGCTTTTCTTTGCACTCATTTGTAAAACTTTTCAGGGCTGCAAGACCTTGACATTTATTACTTGTTTACTTAAAGCATGTATACATATCCTTTGATTTACTGGAACATTTATCAAAGGGAGATTATTATATTTTGAAAACTGTCCAGAAAGGCTGTCTGTTTGTGCTGGTGAGTTTAGCTGCCGTCAAGGATCAAGGCATTACATTACCTCACATTACTGGGGAACCACATAAGCAAGTGTAACTATTGCCTCACTGCATTGGCTGGCCTTAGCTCACTGCCAGTTTTAACCTAAGTAGCCATACATTATTGGTGAAATTATTCTTGACATCGAATTTTTTATATACTGGGAAAAAACTGATTCCACATAATTATTTTATTATGAACTTTCATTTCTTCAAATACAGTAATATATAAAATTTCCTCATAATGATTTGTGCCACATCTACAAAAACAATGCCCACCACAGTACATCATGAAAATTAAAATTAACAATCATTAAGAAGGTAGTTTGTGTTTACAGACTACCTCATGGTATAATTGTCTGGTATCAATTGCATGCTGACAAATTCATCCTAACTCACACTTGTTCCAAACATATTTTGTGCTAAATTATGATTGAATTTTTTCATGCTGCGAATTTGATCCATCCACCACCCACCATGACTACTGGCAGAAACTAAAAGCCCCTTATGTTAAGCTCTATTCCTTGATGAAGAGTCAGATGACCATCTCTACGGAATCGGAAAACCCTGAGGTGGGCTCTTCCTATTGGCACTGCTCCTCCGTCCCCACCCAACCCTCACCCTACTTCACCTTGCCTTACTCTTATTATGAAATCAGCTGACTTGTGTTGTATCAAATGGAGCGGTTGTATAGGTCACTTGTAAGAGATGTCAGTCTCAGCACAGTCTGAAATTTGCAGTTTTTAGTATATATTAAGAAATATTTACAACCAAGGAAACTCATACAGCACATTACCTTAACAGTTACTTGTATTGACTTGCTCCTTGAATTTATTTCCTTGAAGATGTTTTACTGACTAAGTTTTATTGAACTGTGTGTCAAATACGTACAGTTGGTCGAGAGTAAATTAGCCAAGTTAAACCTACAATTAAGTGGACATAAATTGTTATAATGTGTCAAATGCTTACAAAATTTCCCTTACTTAAAAGTCACTAATGAAGAGTGTCAGCTGATATCATAGCAGTACATGTACGGATAACAACAATTGGCTGTCTCAGTTGTTGAGGTATTAGTGAATCTTGCTGAAAGGTGGAGTCATCTAGATAGCCATGTAGCCGAGACTCCTTGTTCCCTAGTTCACCCAGCAAGCTCTGTTACCGTGTCAAACGCAGGCAACCTTGAGCCAAGTTGGAATCTGTACAAAGCAATCCTAGTACACTCCACAACCTCACCTTTCTCAGCACCACTGCTGTGCATAGACGAAGCAGATGGAAACGATCTCTCGTCTGTAGTACACAGTAGAAAGTAGTGCCTGTCTTCATCCTGGCAGCCTGGGAAGTGAATGTGTAGTTCCTGCACCACACAGTAGATGGTTTACAGTCTCCCACAATAGTGTTCGATGAACTAGAATTTAGATGCACTGCTTTAGGTGCAATGTTAACTAGATACATGTACTATTTCTCACTCACTTACGCTATCATGGAATCGGTTAATAGCACAATGAAAGAAAAAAGAATTTATATATATATATATATATATATATATATATATATATATATATATATATATATGTATATGTGTATATATATATATATATATATATATATATATATATATATATATATATATATATATATATATATATATGTATATGTGTATATATATATATATATATATATATATATATATATATATATATATATATATATATATATATATGTATATGTATGTGTGTATATATATATATATATATATATATATATATATATATATATATATATATATATATATATATATATATATATATATATATACACATACATATATATATATATATATATATATATATATATATATATATATATATATATATATATATATATATATATATATAATATATATATATATATATATATAT
>JAXIVD010004716.1:2500-33759 GCA_036785275.1 Cancer borealis | reverse complement strand
CTGTCTCTCTCTCTCTCTCTCGCTCTCTCTCTCTCTCTCTCTCTCTCTCTCTACTCGCTCTCTCTCTCTCTCTCTCTCTCTCTCTCTCTCTCTCTCTCTCTCTCTTTGTTTTGCCTTATAGTATCATCTGCTTAATCTGATGTTAATGTTGCTGATGTTGTTAGCTATTGTTGCTGGTATTGTTTTAGGGTGTACTCACCTTACTTCACTTCCAACACTGTACTACTAGTGTGTTGTTGTTTAATTAAAGGCTTCTGTTGAGGCTATACTAGTACAGTTAGCTCAGCAATCCGGTGTGGTAAGGGATGTTGTGTTGGCCTTGTGGTGCCAATTTCATGTTTGTTCTGGTTTCATTTAATTGTTTGACTGGAAAATGAATGGTAAATATTGATCATGTCATTATCAATCTTTATTTCGTAATATGCGCTTGAACTTATTATTCTTCCTCAAGAACTAAAGCTTAGTTTTTGAATATGTACCAAAGACAAAATGTCCTCTCAGTATCATTATTTATGAAAGGGTAAGAGCCTTATAGCTAAATGTATTTTGTTTCACATACAACCTGCTTCTTATATTAGCATTAACAATGCTTCCTATCTACTCAACCGTATAGTACCACATTTAAATTACGTGTCGTATTCCACCCTTGGCGACCTCTGGCAACTCATGGCAACCCTGTCTCCCTCAGCTGAGACCGTCATTCTTTGTTGAGACGCGCTACCGTGCGGACTCAGGTTTTCAACAGTGCTTTCTTTGTTACTACCCAACTGTCTTTCGTTGTTGGCCATATGGCTGAGTTCCCTGACCTACAGGAGGGTTTCCTGTCACCTTCTGCTATGGTTAAAGGTGACGAACGGGCCTCCCCTCTGCCGGGCCTTCAACCAGCTGACGCACGGAGGGAGGCTCGCCCACACTTCCGCCATGTTTTCAGTCCCGGCTTCTCTCATGGCTCTTCCTCTCCACTTCACTCTACGTCCTCAGGGAGTTGTGCAACACACTTCTCCAGGAGAGTCTGTGCTTCTTCTGGCTGCGGGAGAGTACTTGGAGGTGTAAAGAAAGATCCACATACAGTATGTATTCCCTGTCGTGGTGGTGGTTGTGATGTAAACAACAGGTGTCAGGAGTGTGCTGATTGGAGCTCCAAGGTGGTTCTTAGTGCCCTTAAATACCAGCGGACATTGCAGAAGAGGGAGGCGTGAGTATAAGGCTAGGAAGAAGGCCCCTCACACTTCAAGTCAGTCATATGGGGAGGTTAGGGTTGGGAATCATCCCCCCTCCTCCCCCACCTCTCGCGCCTCGGGATCAGCCGTGGGTTTGGTGGGCCCAGAGGATTCTGTGTCTCAGATTCCTGTGCCTTCTAAGGATTCTCCACCTGATATGTCTGTTTTCTTTAAAGGATTTGCGGCCTTCCTGGGTTTTCCTGAAGGGAGCCACAGTGTTTCACTCCCTTCCATGTTATCAGAAATGGTGTCTAAGGAGATAGAGAATAGATTAGCTCTTAATCCTGTCTCTCTTTCAGCTCCCTCCTTACCCTCGGTTCACGGTACGGTGAAGTCCGTTACCAACCCCCCTCCCGGCCCCAGTGCAAAGCAGAGTGTGCAGTCACTCCAAGCTGGTGTGCCGGTGGGGGGTAACTGGGGGAAGGAGAGGCATAGGGGTGGTGTAGGTTTAGATCAGGCACCATTTGATCCTCATTCCATGGGTAAGCGATCTAGACCACCCAAGGATGTTCAGTGGAGGATCAAGCGGTCACGTCCTGTGGTGGGGGGAGATCTGGCTCCACCACGTCCAGAATCTCCCTCAGGATGTGAGCAGGGCTGGGACAGGTGTGTGTCTTCTGTACACCATTCCCGCCCACTGACCCGGGGTGAGGGTCAGGCTGTGTATTACCAGGGCACTTTGACTGAGGACTCGGTCAAGCCCACACAGCCAGAGGGGGATGTTACACAGGCAAGGCCTAAATCCCCCCCTTGGTCCACAAGGCACACAGGGGCTCGAGGTCTGTCAGCCCCCTCCTCATATGCCTTCTACCACCAGGATCAGATCCATTTGGCTACTACACGTCATCAAGTTGCGCCACCTGGATCTTGGATCGGGTCCATGAGGGATCCTGATCCATCATTCCCACCTTCTGGATCCCTGGGTCTAGCACAGGGTGACCTCGCGGATCCGTGGGATGAGATTTCGGAGGACGATTCTGGCACGCGGTCCAGGGACCATGATGCAGTTCCTCCTCCACTTTTCCAATCCATGATGGCCTACATTACCCACTGCTTTCTGGAGGCGCTGGGGTATGCGGAAGTGGCTCACCGACCTGCCCCGCCTGGGGAGGTCAGGCCTGAAGTGAAGAAACATATCCGTCTTACCAGGGCCCAGCCTATGGATTTCTCGTTGGATTCTGCTACCAAGGCTCTTCTCCTGGCTACTGAAGGATCCAGACCATCTCTTGCCCACTACCCGTCCAACAGATACAGGAGGATCTACTCCGTTAGTGGTCATGAGTCAGCGGGGAAGGCAGCCAAGCTGAACACCGACTTGGCTCTTGCTCTCACCACTAAGGGGAAAGAACCCCAAGTGTTGGTTCAACATGCTGATATGACCCGCCTCGAAGGCGTTCTCGCCCGTCAACGTGAGGCACAGAATTTTCTGTTTTAGGGTGTGGGAGCATTCTACTGGCTTCTTTCTTCCCTACAGCCTAGACAAGAGGACAAGCTTCTAGCTGATCAACTCTTTCGGAGTATTCAGTTTGCCATTGTGGACACTGCCAAAGATTCAGCATTTGCCTTGACCAATGTAAAGGCCATGAGACGGGAGGCGATCCTGTCCCGCCTCCCACCGGTATTTAAGTCTGCGGCCAAGATGGACTTAAGGAAATCTGCGATTGACTCTGCATTCCTTTTTGAAGAGGCTTGAGTTCAGGAAGCCCTTCGGGTTGCAGACAAAGCAGCCTCCATCTTCTTCCAGCAAGCAGCGGCTCGGGCACTGGTGAAGCCTTGTCCTTCGGGCACTCCATTGGTGGATCGTGCTTCTTGCACTAATCCTGTGGCTGCCTCTCATCGACCCTCGACCTCATCTGGTCGAACGGTCTCCTTTTTCCAGCCAAGAGTGCCCCAACGGCAGAAACCTGCTCCCAGACTCCCTTCTTCCCGCCCAAGAACGTCAGGCAAGTTTTTTCGGAAGTAGACCCTCGCCCGTCCCGGATCCCCATTGGAGGTTGCCTTGCCAACAATCTAGAAGACTGGATCACGATTGGAGCGGAGGCTTGGGTACTCGCCGTCCTCCGCGAAGGTTACAGGATTCCTTTCACGACCACCACCACCAGTCACCTCCCATCCAGTTGGATTTCGGTCTTACTCCCTGGGATCTGAGAAGGCCGAGGCATTAGATCACGAGGTTCGGCTTCTCTTAGAAAAAGGGGCATTAGAGGAGGCCCCAGCATCTCCGGGATTTTACAGCCACCTTTTTGCTGTGACAAAGGCCACCGGAGGCTTCCGCCCGATTCTCGACCTGTCCTCTCTCAATCGCTACGTCATCACCACTCGATTCCAAATGGAAACTCTAAGGACGGTCATGTCTGCGATTCGCAGTCACGACTGGATGGCAGCCATCGATCTCAAGGACGCCTACCTTCAAATACCGGTCCATCCAGACAGCCGAAAGTTCCTTCGCTTCATTTGGAAAGGCCTACACTACCAGTTCAAGGTCCTTTGCTTCGGCCTATCCACTGTCCCACAAGTTTTCACTCGGATGATGGGTCCAGTTTCAGCGGCTTCCCATCGGCGGGGGATTCGTCTCCTCCGTTATTTAGACGACTGGCTACTGTTGGCCCACTCCGAACGGGAGGCCCTCGATGCAACTGAGTTCCTTCTCAACCTGTGTGCCTCCCTGGGTATTCAGGTAAACTGGCGAAAGTCCCGTCTTACCCCATCCCAGTCGATGATCCATCTGGGGATGGAGATTCAATCAACGCTTTTGAAGGTTTTCCCGACACAAGAACGCCTGGAGAACCTTCACCGCCAGATCTAGTCCTTCCTCAGTGTTCAATCTCCACCAGCAAGGGCTTGGTTGATCCTGTTGGGTCACATGTCCTCCCTCATCCATCTAATTCCGGGGGCCAGACGACGAATGAGAGGCCTACAATTACATCTTTCCCGATCTTGGAACCGTCAGTTCCATCCAGACGACTTTCCAGTTCCTTGGGACAGCATGCTTCTGGAGGATCTTCAGTGGTGGTTGTCGGAGCCCGGCCTACGGGTGGGACAGTCGCTACAATTGGCTTCCCCAGATGTGTGCCTGTACTCGGACGCCTCGACCCTAGGTTGGGGGGCGTCTGTTCTTCATGCCTCAGTGAGTGGTCTGTGGATCCCACAGGAACGGTCCCTTCATATCAATCTCTTGGAACTCAGAGCTATTCGTCTCAGCCTATCCCACTTCATGGAGGAATTTCGTGGGAAAGCGGTTGCAGTCTTCTCAGACAATGTCATACTTGGTCAAGGAAGGCAGGACTCGTTCAGGGATTCTCAATGCGGAGGCTCAGTCAGTTCTTCAGTGGGCGGAAGATCATGCCGTTCAGATCATCCCTCAGTTCGTGAAGGGGTCCTCCAATGTCCTAGCGGATTGCCTCAGCAGACGAGACCAAGTCATCTCTACAGAGTGGACTCTCCACCAGGACATCTGCAGTTGACTGTGGAGGACCTGAAGTTATCCCACAGTGGACCCCTTGGCCACGAGGCTCAACTTCCGGCTGCCGAACTTTGTCTCACCGTTTCGAGACCATGGCGATCGCCACAGACGCATTCCTTTACAACTGGGATTGCCAGGATTTGTACGCCTTTCCTCCCTTTCCTTTGATCAGGAAGGTTCTCAACAAGTTGAGGACGGCACACCGCACCACCCTCATCCTGATTGCCCCGTTCTGGCCTCAGAGGGAATGGTTTCCGGATCTCGTCCAGGCCTCGGTAGACTCCCCCAGACGCCTTCCACATCACAGAGACCTCCTCCGTCAGCCACACGTCCACAGGTTCCATCAGGCTCCCCATGCTACAGTTAACCGCGTGGAAACTGTCCAGCGAATCCTCCGTCACCAAGGCTATTCCTCTTGTGTTACGGAATTCCTGGCAAGATCTAAACGGCCTTCCACTCTTATGAATTACCAGCATAAGTGGAAGAAATTCCGGGAGTGGTGCAAAAGGGAGGGCCACACTGTTTCTAACCCCTCCAGCCAAAAGTTTGCTGACTTTTTAGTTTTTCTGAGGCAGGAGAGCAAGCTATCTGTCTCAGCCATTAAAGGGTACAAGGCTATGCTCAATAGCGTGTTTGCCCTTAAAGGATTTGACCTCTCCTCGGATCCAGTTCTCCGGGAGGTGATTAGAACTTGTTCAAGGCAAGTACGCCGGCCACCTTGCAGACCTCCATCGTGGAATGTGGACGTGGTCCTTAGAGCCTTAACACGTCCGCCTTTTGAGCCTTTGGAACGGTCCACCTTCCAGGATTTGTCTAGGAAGACACTTTTCCTGGTGGCCCTGGCTACAGCCAAGAGGGTGGGTGAGCTCCGTGCCCTGTCTATGGTCACAGCCACACAGGAAGAGGATCTCATTCTGTCCTACCTTCCTGAGTTTGTGGCCAAGACGGAAACCGGCCTTAACCCCATCACTCGGGAGTTCCGTCTTCGTAGTCTCTCTTCTATGGTGGGACATGAGGATGAGGAACGTCTACTTTGTCCAGTGAGGGCAATGAATTGTTACCTGCGGCTCACGTCTTCCTCTCCTCGGCATAGGAATCTTTTTGTCTCTGTACGGGACCCCAAAAGGTCCATGTCAAAGGCGGCAATCTCCTTTTTTCTACAGGATACAGTTAAGACAGCGCACCAGTCTTTTCCTGAAGATCTCTGTCCCTTGTTCAAGGTCCGGGCCCACGACATCAGGGGTATTGCCACATCTATGCTCCTATGGAAGAACAGCTCAATTGCCTCCATTCTAGAAGCAACCTGCTGGAGGAATCATTCAGTCTTTGTGGACTACTACCTCCGGGACATTCAGAGGCAAGAAGGAGATGTCTTTGCCCTAGGTCCAGTGGTCGCCGGCAGCAAGTGCCTTATCTTTGCGATTGCATTAGTTGGCGTCATTGGAGGAGTCATAAGTTTGCCCTCCTCTCAGGACATGCGCCTGGACGCCGGATGGGATTACAAGGAAAACTCCCGAGGGAAGTTACCCGGGTTAATTCCTTATGCACTGATCACTTTTCACTGGTTCCTACCTGGGCATGGTTCAGGACCAGTGGTGGCCACAGGGTTTTAGTGGCCTGTTGTTTAGACTGGGTGCACACTTCCTCTTAAACCTGCACTGAAGGTTCAACAAGGACACCCTGCCGGAGATCAAGAGTCCTCACTGGAAGCTTGGACGCAATCTCCTTGACCTCACATGTCTGGATCCTAAATTTAGGTGAGACTAAGCCGAGTTTATAATGTGGACCATTCACCCTTTGTCGTATTCCATACCCGTGGCGTGACCCACCTCCTTTAATGTGGGAATCTGCTAATATAAGAAGCAGGTTGTACGTGAAACAAATGACATTTTCAAACATAAAATGTATTTTTTCACTTACCTGCTTCTTATATATATAACCCGCCCATCCTCCCCGCTATTTACCATTGCTTCAAGAAAGAATGATGGTCTCAGCTGAGGGAGACAGGGTTGCCATGAGTTGCCAGAGGTCGCCAAGGGTGGAATACGACACGTAATTTAAATGTGGTACAGTACTAGACGGTTGAGTAGATAGGAAGCATTGTTAATGCTAATATAAGAAGCAGGTAAGTGAAAAAATAAATTTTATGTTTGAAAATGTCATATCTTGTACTCAACACACTGAAGTTCCAAAGGATGTTTATATGTAGCTTGAGAAAAAGTAAGAGAGACAGGCCCATATTCAAGAACTTTGTGGGATCCAATGCATCAGGAAACAAGAGTTGAGCCTACAGTTCTAGGCTATTCAATCATGCCTGTAGGCCATGCTCCCTCATTATTTATCACTCCTTATTGGTGGATGTGGCAACCAGTTATGGTGGTGAAATCCGTCAATTGCCCCAAGATGTCACTGCTCTCTCTCGCCTGTCACATCTTTAGATGTAAAAAAAAATATATACACACCAATTTTACCGAAATATTTGATTTATGCAATTCCATCACTGTTAACTAAGGTTTAAGTAATGTGATGAGACAAAATTGGTAATTGCAAGTTTATTCCATGCTACAATATTAGTAAAGGCATGAACATATTATGTACCATATACATTTTATATTGTCATTACTTACATGATGCCTCCATAGAATAATGACTTATCTTATAATATAGAATGAATCATGTAGTTAATGAAGTAAAGATGGGAATGCAGCCAAAAAATCATAGATAGACATATTCAAAATGTAATTAGTAGAATAAAAACAGGAAAAGAAGTAGTGGTAGTCGCTGCTAGGCTGAGCTGCAGGCATATATTACTGGTCAGTTGTCAACAAGTTTGATTTGATTATAATATATTTTTGATACTAATATTCTTATCTATATTTCATTGGCTGCATTTCCATCTTGATCTAAGTAATTATAACATTTGCTCTCTAACATAAGCATTCCCCAAATCACCTTTCCTCTCCTCTAGACAGGACCACAATATTCTACACAGCCCAGACCCTATATAACTATAACTAAGCCTGTTATGGAGAGAGTGTGTGAGAGCGTGTGTGTGTGTGTAATATTATTCCTTCCCACTCCCAGGCCAGACCATGGGGCAGTTGGGGTGGCAACAGACCTCAGCCCTGGGGAGGAGGTATCACTGCTGCGCCGGCAAGTTGGCCGACTCAACCGACGTGTAATGTCGCTGGAGCTTGACTCTCAGCAGCGCTCACACAGGGAGATGGTCATGTACACACTGGGGGCTGCCTACTTCCTCATCAAGGCAATGCTTTGGCTCAACCGCAACTGAGGTGGAGAAGGTGGAAGCTGTGATGTTGAGGTTGCTGCAGTTGCTATGAAGATGAGCAGTGGTGGCTGTGAAGAGATTGTTGCTGGTTTCTGTGGGAATTGTAGAAACAGTGATGGGAGTCTCAAGTTTGAGTCTCTATTTGTTGATGTGTCAGCAGAGTTGTGCATCACACTCACAACTAGTGCTGATAGAGACTTCATTCCCGCCACACTAGCTGATGTTGGGACCTTCCAATGCATCACGGAGGTTTTGGTGGAAGTGCTGGTAGCAGTGACCTTGCTTTTGAGTACATCACTCCTTTGTTGCTGCTAAAGGATTTCCAATTATGGTACACTAAAGCCTCTGCCACCGCCACCTCTATTTTTTTTTTTTTCTATTCCTGCCCTTTATTATTCTTCTAACCTCCCACTTTTCACTTTTTCCTCCTCCTCCTCATGCTCCTTTGCCTCTCCTATAGATGTCACAGCTTTGTTATTCTCCTAATATTGTGAATGTGTTGAGAGGTGGAGGTGAGCTGGATGAGTTCTCATTGGTATGTGGTGAGTTCCCGTGGTGATATTTTTGTTCATTGTATGTACTATTTGTATATATATATATATATATATATATATATATATATATATATATATATATATATATATATATATATATATATATATATATATATATATATATATGAATAGATTGTGTGAATAGTTATACATAGTTATTATTCTTTTCCTTTTTTTCTGGACAATCTCTCTAAAAACAGACAACTAACCTTATAAATGTGGTATATCTGCACTCATAGCTAACCTGTGTGGACTAACTTGTTCGGGGTTGGTTTATAGGCTCACTCACAAATTACTGAACAGCATTGTCGAAGCAGAATAGGCCTATGCACCTATCACATGTGAAAACTCATAATGTGAGTATGTTTTACCGATATACCATTGTTTTTTTTATGTTATGACTCAATATATACCGGTAGACTGCTTAAAAGTTGGCTGTGCAGCCTAGGATACTGTAGGCTTATGTGTATCTATAGCACCCCCAAATGTACCATAAAGTTTGACTGAGTGGCTCTGTGGTACAGTGTTCGGTTCATTGCCTAAATTTTGTGAGTTTGATTCTGGCTCATGACAGCATCTTGGTGAGAGAGGCAGCTACAGGGTCTTAGCTACCTAGATTGGGAGGATTATTTAATTATTTTTTCACTGTTAGATGAATACAACTAGGGAAATACACACACACACGCACACACACGCACACGCATGCACACACACACACGCACACACACACACACACACACACACACACACACACACACACACACACACACACACGCACACGCACACATACACACACCCACACCCACACCCACACGCACACGCACACACACACACACACACACACACACACACACACACACACACACACACCTGAAGTTCCTGAAGGTTGATCGGGAGCTAAGGGCTCCCAGGACAAGGCGTTGCCGCCTCCTATATGTTGATGTCGTTGTTTCTTAGGTAATGCAGCTGGTCATCAATGGAATTAGTGTCAGCAGCTGTTCGGTAGTGATCTAGGTTTGGTTCAGCCGGAACGGATTTCAAGAACTTATCGAGGCGGTTTTTAAAGGTTTCAGTAGTGACATCATTCAAATTATGTAGGTATCTGGGTAGAGAGTTGTACAGCCTTGGACCCACCACCGACAAACTATGGTATCGAATAGTTGTTAGTCTGCCACCACGGATGTTTACTTTTGGTGGCACACACATAATACCCAGCCGTGGATGCATTCTAGTAGTGATGCTGACACTACTTACATTTGGTACATGCCCATTTACAATTTTCCACGTGTAAATTATTATATACCTTTCTCGTCTTCTCTCAAGTGAATATAAGTGCAATTTCTTTAGTCGATTCCAATAATTGCAGGTTCTAACAGTTGATATTTTGCTTGTAAAGGTTTTTTGCACGCCTTCCAATGTTTTTGATTCACTCAGTTTCCATGGGTGCCACAACTGACAGCAATATTCAAGCAAAGGAAGAAGTAATGACCGGTAAAGTGTAAGCATCGTTAATTCGTCTCGACAGCTGAATGTTCGTAAAATCCATCCCATCTGCATTCTGCACTTTCTTACCACTTGTCCAATGTGAGTCCCAAACACTGCATCACTAGTCATGACAACTCCGAGATCCTTCACCATTTTCTTCTCTTCAATATCCGCCCCACTGAGTGTTTTGTATGAGGTTAGGTTCTTGATTTCCTCATGTTTTCCGTATCGTAACAATTCAAACTTAGTGTCGTTAAATCTCATATTATTCTCCTCCGCCCATGCATAGATGACTTCAAGATCGTCCTGTAAATTCACTGTACTGTTAACATCTGTTACTTTGCACAGTACCCTAGTATCATCTGCAAATGATCTTATGGTGGAGTGAACAACCGCATTACTGATGTCTGCAATATGCACCAAAAACAAGAGGGGCCCCAAAACAGACCCTTGAGGTACACCACTCACTACCTCAACTGCCAGGGAAATAGCATCCTTGATGGCCACAAACTGGATTCGGTTCGTCAGAAATGAATGTATCCATTTTCCAAGTGTGCCCGTGATTCCAAGGGCTCATAATTTATGTAAAAGAATACCATGATCTACCTTATCGAACGCCTTTTCGAAATCTAAGTAGACTACATCAACATTAAATCCTTTTTCCAATGATTCCATTATATTTTCAAGATGTTCAATGAGTTGCGAAAGACATGAATGTCCTGCACGAAAGCCATGTTGTCCTGTATTCATTAAGTTGTTGATCTCTATGTATGAGGTAATTTTCTTTACGATGATTTTTTCCATTACTTTTATTATATGAAATGTAAGGGAAACTGGTCTGTAGTTTGAGGGATCAGCACGTAAACCCTTTTTATATATTGGTGTGATTCTGCCTTTTTTCATAAGTTCAGGTATGACTCCAGTTTGGAAGGATCTATCAAACAGCATTTGCAATGGCTTGACCAATTCACTTGTGCAGTTTCTTAGAAGGATTGCAGGGAATTCATCAGGTCCTGGGGCTGCAGTTGGTCGAATGGTCCCAATAGCTGCTAAGACGTCACTTTCCGTAAACTGCATCTCACATAATTTTCGTTGTAACGCCATATCACTAATGAAAAATGAGTCAGGGTCTTCTATGATTTTTGTTCCTACTGGTGTGCTGAATACCCTTGCAAATTGTTGGTTGAAGAACTCGCACAATTTAGGTGGATCACTCTCTAAGCTGCCATCTGCACCTGTTAGTGCCATGCTATCGGTTTTCAGTTTCGATTTGTTCTTCACAAAGGTATAGAAGTATTTCGGGTTAGTTTTAATTGCCTCAACTGCTGTCTTCTCAGCCAACTGCTGCTGTCAGAGTACAGAATCCTTCAGCTCTTGGTCAATCCTCTCCAGCCTCGCTTCTATAAATCGCTTGTTATGATCTGATTTTACCGTTTTTAATTTCTTCCATACTGCACCACGTTTTCTCATCAGTATTCGCCGGTCTCTTGGAATATAGTTCTTTATGCTGCTTAAGCGTCTTTTAGGAGAGTAGCGAATGCAAATATCCAAGCACACTTGTATTATCCTTTCATATAGGCGTGGAGGTTGCTCGTTACTTTCAAAAGAGAGCCAACATACCTGTCTCAATTCATTTTTGATGGCAGGCCAGTTAGTCAGTGGACTAAAGAGGTTCAGCATACTGAAACCAGTACCTTGCTTTTTTGTCGGTGATTCCATCAACCTGATGTTTCATTATCGTAGTTTTTACAGTGATCAATCGGTGATCACTTAGTTTCCAGGGACTTACATCGTATTCCTGCACAATGTCCTCATTATTTGTGAAGAAAAGGTCCAATATACTTTCTTCCCATGTAGGTATATCAATGAACTGTTGCAAACAGAAATCCCTGGCAAACTCCATAAGTGTTTCGGCTTGTAATCGATATTCAGTTCCTCCCCCAATTACACGTTCGGAATTCCAGTCTATTGTTGGGAAATTAAAATCCCCCTTGAAAACGATGTTTGGCATGTATGTGCTAACTGCATTCAGTTTGACCCTGATATCTTGTAGTGATGAGGTGAACTGGTTACTCGGACATTCTGGTGGTCTGTATAGCGTTATAACTACCAGAGTTAGTTGCTTAATGTAGAGCATATGGTACTCCACATATGTGTTTGAGCCTGCAGCCAGTACTTCCACAAAGGCGAAATGTGTGTTATGTACATAGGTTATTACACCTTTTTTTCTGCCGGTTGCTCTGTCAGTGCGATAACATGTATATCCATCTAAATTAATTTCTGAATCCAAATGATATTCGGTTAGATGAGATTCCGTTAATGCAATCAGTATGGCATTTTCTGTAGTAGCTTCTTCATGCAGGATCTTGAGTTTTGTCTTGTCACACCGAGTTACGAGTCCAGCAATGTTACCAAACACTACTGTTGTACATTGAGCCTTTTTCCTTTCTACTGATGTAATAGAGTCATTGTCATCACTAGTGGCCACATTTACATTAACATCAACGTCATTTAGTTTTTTTGCCATTACATCAGATATTGTCATTGTTTTCCTTATCATTACTTCCCTGGCGGCGATGAAATCAGGACAGTTTGTGCTGAATGCCTTATGACTCACCTCAGTGCGAGATGATGTCATTCAATTGCAACATCTCTCAGATGTACTATCAGGACAGTCTGATGACAGATGGGTGCCTGCACAGTTTCCACACCTTGCCTCTGGTGCGCGACAGTGTACTGTGACATGTCCAAAGCGCTGACAGCGACCACATCTCGTGACCCAATACCTGTCATACGTCCGACAACGCGTATTTTCAATATAAATTGCTGACGTCTGCGTTATCACATCACGAACAAGAGGCGTGACACATACTATAACAGATTTAAGTCCATTTCCGGTTGTTTTAGAAAACAATACTTCAAACTTTTCCCCAGCAGATATCAGTTCTGAGACTAATGGGTTTTTGTTCACTACACATTGCTTGACATTCTCGTCATCAATGTCTGTGGATACAGAACAAATCGTAAGTTTCGGTAGGATTTTGCTTACTGGCAACACCGTGGTCTGAGGCAACATCCTGAGAGGCACTTAGCGCCTCCAGTGTGTCAGTTTTGGCTTTTAAATGAGGCAACGTGATTTTCAAATGACCAGAACTATTAGTAGTCATCCTTGTGATTGGAACTGTTTTCAAAGCTGCAAAAATGGCATCTTTTTTTAATTACTGGCTTGGATTTCTGGGTTTCACCAACACGTGTTGCACGGTGTCGGGTGTAGAACGAACAATATCTGCATACAGTCGTTTTTCTGGCTTAGAGGTCTCAGCATGGGATGTGATATTACATATTTTTTCGCGAATTTCATTCACTGCATCCAAAACAGCAGACAGTTCATTTGAACCTCCATGAGCGGTCGTTACACCGCCACTCCCTGTAGTGACGTCACTCGCTTCACTCTGCCCTAGGCTCTTGACCCAGTTAACCAGGTCTTCGTAATGATCAACACTTGACTTTACACATTTTTCACAAACATATTGCACTCTAGATGTGAAATACTTGATCGGAGTATACTGCGGTAGCTCCGTACAGGCGACAGGAAGGAAACATTTGCATTGCTCACACTTCACGGCTGGGGAGTCAATTTCTACCCCGCACCTACCACAGCTCTCGTTATCTGGTTTAACTGTTTTAGATGATAGTAATTTCTCCACACACACACACACACACACACACACACACACACACACACACACACACACACACACACACACACACACACACACACACACACACACACACACACACACACACACGCACGCACACATCCACCCACCCACCTACGCACGCACGCACGCACGCACGCATGCACGCACGCACGTACGCACGCACGTACGCACACGCACACACACACACACACACACACACACACAGAGAGAGAGAGAGAGAGAGTCAGTGAGTAAAGAGGAGCAGTCTACCTAGAAAAAAAGTGTGTTCCAAATATCAAATTCCCAGTCCTTGATGCGCTCTGAGGAAAAATTAAAGTGTTTTGGAAAGTTAAATAAACATTTCAAGTGCCACAAGTTGTAATCAACAGTGTTATGACAAGTTGTAATCAATAGTATAATGATACTCTCCCTTTTTCTCTCTTACACACAGGTTTTCGCTAATTATGTCGAGTGGGATAATAATAGAGAAGTACTCACTGTTTTCCTTTTTCTCCTCTTACAGGCACAGGCAATTGGGATATGAATGATGTGAATGAGTTTTCAAGAATGTGGCACAAGATTACTTGTTGCAAAAGTATATTTAGCATTATAGTTTGGCTAGCACCTGAGATTCATCCAGTTGGAAACAGTTAAGGTATGTCTTCTTTCATGCTGCAGCCACTGTTTATCCAGCTGAGAATAGGTTGTTGAGTTTTGATCTTATATTCTGTCGGAAACAAAGGGAAAAGTTTTCTGAAATACTGGTAAGTTGATCTGGACCAAACCATGAAAGGTATCAAACGGATATGGCAGACACAAGGCATTAGCATCACCGGTCAAGCCAGTGGTATAGAGTGCCACATGTCATCATTATGCATACAGGGACACACATAATCATATACAGGTTGACTATCAATTATCCGGCAATTAATATTCCGGTTCCATCAGTTTTCCGGCATGAATTTCAGAGCGTAGTTTCAAATTTCCCAGGTTGGCGCACCACTGTTTTCAGGAGGCGCTGTTTATGTTTATGTTTTCATGCTGGAAAACTGATGGAAATGGAATATTGATTGCCGAATTATTGATAGTTAATCTGTATAGTGTTCAAGGTGGAATAAATCTCATATGCTACATGTATATTCTTATGTAATTGTTGGTCTTGTGGGCTTGTTCGTCTCCTTAACTTGTGGGTAAGAGTATATTCTTCTCTTGAATAGATGTCTGCTCTATTTTTAAGAGTAAGAGCAAGACATAGACTCACGTGTTAAAAAATTAAATGAGAACTTAAGTTGCTGCATGTGGCAAGCATATACTTCTGACATTACCTCTTAATGCAAACAGGTTTATTTGTAAAACATATATTGAACACAGTTTTGGGAAATCTATCTCAAGTGATGAATTTAGGCTTGAAATAATTATGGTAATGAAGAGGCAAAGGCTAGTGCTGAGTCATGATCATCAGTAATGAGTTACTAATTATATTGTTTTACCATAATTGAGCACATTATCAGTTTCACAGAGATTAAAGTTTGACATTGTATTGTTAGAACATTGAAGTGCTTCTGCTAAGGTTGGTTTTGGAAAATGGAAAAACTGGCACATGTATACCTACTGTTTGTAAGTTTGGTGTAGTGCTATTAGGAGTTGTTTTGGAGGACTAAAGGAGGCTGGAGTCTAACATATTGTTACTGCATGAGCAAATTTGATGTTTTCTTGATGTATCTGGCTGTGTTTAGGCTGGTGCTTCAGGCTAATGTACTACTTGAGAAAGTATGTATATATTTGTATTCTTTGTACAGCATCCTTTGCACTAAAGGTTGCCGCTCTATTGTACTCTTCAATGTAGTTCAATTTTTACATGAGCGTATGATGTGTATGATAACCTTGTATTTTGCTGAACTCCTTAATCTGCTTTTATAAATATTCGTGTTCCCCCCTATTGAACTAATTTAAAGGGATTTTATTTTTGTATTTAACTATTTGAATTGGCAATTGTTATGGCAAAGATTATGAGGAATAAAAGGGAATGTTTGTGTATCAGGAGTTAATGATGTGATTGATGAGTGAAATGAACTCTTAATTTTCTAATTAATTGTACTACCTAATTTTTTTCAGACAGGATGTTTTGAAGATCAAACTATTTCTTAATCCATACAATGTTATTCCAGCTAAAATATGTAGGTCTTTTAATAAGAATTTTTTTTACCCATGGTTTGTCATCAGATCAATAATTTTCAGATATATGTTAGTGTACTAACATATGATATGTGTTAGTGACTAAGTAGCCGTTACTGTGACCAAAAAAATATAATTGGAGTGAAGTACGTATACATGGTGTGAGGCATATATTATATACAAGTGTAAGGTTTTGTATGGCATGAAATGCATTGTTATGCATTCGTGTGTATGTGTATGTGGTTGTATAAAAGTAGTGGTGCAAGCACATACCATGACGTTTTGTGGAAGAGTGTGATGTTGCAGCACACTTGGATAGGAAGCAAGAGTGAAACATTTAATCATAATTGTTGCTCTTTTACCTTCATGTGTAAGTCCCTGATATATCACCTTCCTTCTTTCCCTTTTAATGTGAAGTGGGTTGGTGGATCAATGTACATATTGCAAACATTAGAGGAACATTCCTCTGAGGTATTCTGGTAGTAAGACTTTTGCTGCAATGAAACAGGCATACATTTTACAAAATCTGAACAGTATGGTTAACTGTTGTAACTTTGTAATATCTATTTATTATTTATTTATATATTTTTTTTTTATTACTATTTATTTTATTGTATTAATGCTATAATAATTATTATTATTTTTTTATATTTTTATTTATCTTTTTATCATCATTATTATTTCTATGTAAGATGTGAACATATAATCTGCCTCTCAGTCAAAAACCTATGGACATTTTTGTGTAATAGTGTCAATTTGATCGCACAAAAGTCAAGTCATACATTATCAAGGCATCATTGTTTTAATAACAATAATTGTGGTATGTATCACAGGAGAAAAAGGCAAATGTGGCAGTAACATTTTCTCATTTAAAAGTGGCAATGTGTTAAGACATTTATTAGAGATTACAACTAGTATAAAGAGGCAAATCTCTATTAAGTGTGCCACTGAGTCACACCAAAGTGTCATATCGTCTGGGGGGAAAGTGTTTTGAAGGCTGTACTTAGTAACACAGATTTGTATATATGTAAACATATTTATAAAGCATGTACATATGAAAGGCCAACGTTTTTTAAAATATCTCAAAACTACTTTCCATTTCCATGTCATACAGAAGCACAAAACACTTGGATTTAAGCTGTATTACAACTTTTATGTTATGTTATTAAATTAAACTAAGATTCAGTCAGGTTTAAGTGCCAAATGTTAATTGGCCAACTATTGGTACAGTGCTCCCTCTAATTTTGCACGATCCAATTTTGTGATATTCTAATCTTCATCTCTGCAAGCCCAGGTACAGTAAAATGGTCATTTAAATGAATTTTCTTATGGATAATGATAATGTTTATGTTTTTCTATATTTTTTATTGTAGGATGTATGATTACATATATTTCTGTACAAACAAGGGCAAAAATATCACTAAAATCATCATAAGGTTAATGAATCCAATTTTGCAAATTCTAATTTTGCGGCCTGCAATGTCGACCAATTTCACGCAAAATTGCAGGGAGCACTGTAATAGAAATACAATAGTAGTGAATACAGCATACTGCAATGCCTAGTTGTACTCAACATAATAGTAATGAAAGGTCAGTTTACACTATACCTCACTGGATTCTATATTTAATTTAATGATGATGATCATAAAATTTGGAAAGATTCACATTTTATTGATATGCACATGAGATTAGATTGAATACAGATAATTACTCAATTATTTGATCAATATGTAAATAAACAGCAGGATATTTGGAAGGTCAATCACACAATATAGGTTGGGTAACGTTCCTGAAAACCCAATCGTAAATTGATCAATCGCATACCAAAGTATTATTTCAATGAGATAAATAGGGATGCGTTTCAGACCTGTGGCTGTTAGGGGGAATAATAAATGATCTATAATACCCCCAAACTACACTTAATAAACATAAATATACATACTACATTTGATATACATAAAGGCATAAGACAAAATAAGTGAGTTTCAGTAATTAACTGTATATGTAATGTACCAAGTCGCATCAAACCAATCCTCTCCGAGGCTAGAGGATAATGTGGCTATATTCCCTCCAAGGCTAGTCAAATAAGAAGGGTTGGACGACGATCGCTTTCAGCCAAAGTTACGTGATAAATTAGTTGTTCCTTGCACTAGCTGACTATGTCAAAACAAACAATTTAGCAAAGCATTGGTATTTGACAATGCACTCAGCCATCCCGATAGCATAGAGGATTGGGCAGGTAATATTGAGGTGATGTTTATGCCTCCCAACACCACTGTCCTTATCGGGAAGTGGGACAACAGCCCATGAAATTGATACGTTAATAAAAGTCCAACATTTGGTCATGTATGCATGAAATAGACCAAATAAACCCTAGGATCTATTTGGTTTGATTTTGTATGTAATATTATGTAATTCTCTCTCTCATCCACATACACACACACACACACAAGAATGAGGGTTACAATATCTGGAGGAGGGACAGAAAAGACAAAGGAGGTGGGGGAGTGCTAATTATAGTTAAAAAAGACATAATGTAGAGGATGTGCAGTATGGGAAGGACATGGCTGAGGTGATAAGTGTTGTGATTAAAAATAGTAAAGGGGAGAGGAGGAGAGTCATATTAACGTATGTACCATCCAAAACGAATGCATGGAGGCAAGAGGAGCATAGAAGGATGCAAGAGGAAGTTTGGCAGTGCTTGGACGATATGATAAGGAGAAATAAAAAAGTACTATTAGTGGGGGACTTTAATTGCAAGGGGGTAAACTGGGAGGAAATGGAAGTGAAAGGAGGTGAAGGGGTGTGGAGTGAGAAGCTGTTGCAACTGGCACTAGTGAATACAATGGAACAATGGGTGGACGAAGCCACAAGGTATAGAGGAGAAGAAGAACCATCAATGCTTGATCTGGTGTTTACGAAGAGGCCTGAAGTCAAACCGATTATTGAATATACAAGTCCTATTGGAAAGAGTGATCATGTGGTACTGGAAGTGGAAATGCAGGGCATGAAGGCGATGAAATGGAAGGAGGATCATAAAAATGGAAGGTTGAACCATGCGAGAGCAAATTTTGAAGAGTTAAGGAAGTTTTTTGGGAATATAGACTGGAAGAATGTGATGAAACACTTGACATACAGGAGAAGTATAAATTATTTCTGGAAAAGTATAACGAGGGAATGCAAAAGTATGTACCTATGTACAGGGTGAGAGAAAGTAAATATAGTTGGTTTAATGGAAGATATGTGGAAGCTAAGAAAAGGAAGGACAAAGCATGGAAGAAGTGGATGAAGAACCGAAACGATATCAACAGAGAGCAGTTTAGAAATGAAAGAAACGAATATGTTAGAATAAGGAGAGATGAAGAGAGAAGTTTTGAAAGGGATATAGTACAGAAATGTGAGAAAGAACCTAAGTTGTTTTTACAGATACATTAATGGAAAGATGAAGAGCAGGGAGACCATTGATAAACTGGAGAGAGAAGGTCGGATTTATGAAACAGCAAAAGAGACGAGTGAACTTATGAACGAGTTTTAAATCTGTGTTTAATGTGGAAGAGGAATTATAGAATCGATTGTAGAAGAGGGACAGGAGGGACTGCAGGAGGTAAGAGTGGAAAGACAGGAAATTGGAAAACTATTGGAAAAGTTGGATGTGAGAAAAGCAATGGGACCGGATGGAGTATCGGGCTGGACTTTAAGAGAATGTAGGGAGCAATTGGTGGAACCAATCTGGGATGTGATTAGCAGCTCCTTGAATGAAGGAAAAGTACCAAGAGAATGGAAACGAGCTAACATTGTGCCGATTTATAAAGGAGGGAAAAAGACGGAGCCGCTGAATTATAGACCTGTGTCGTTGACTAGTGTTGTGGGCAAGTTGTGTGAAATGGTTATCAAGGAAAGATAGATAAGCTATTTGGAGGAGAATAAGGTGGTAAATGAGAGCCAATTCGGATTTAGAAAAAGTAGATCTTGTGTAATGAACTTGCTGAGTTTTTATACGAGTGATCGATGAAGTGCAAGACAGGGAAGGCTGGGTGGATGCAGTGTACTTGGACATCAGGAAAGCGTTTGACAGAGTCCCACACAAAAGACTGTTGTGGAAGATGAACCATATGGGAGGAGTGAAGGGAGTAGTGCTGGATTGGATGACAGATTATCTAAAGGATAGAGAAATGAGAACTGTGATTAGAGACACAAATTCAGAGTGGAGTGTAGTAACAAGCGGAGTACCACAGGGATCAGTGCTGGCACCCATCGTGTTCCAGATATATGTCAATGATATGCAGGAAGACTTCAGTAGCTATATAAACCTGTTTGCAGATGATGCAAAGCTGATGAGGATAGTAAAGAGTAAGGAAGATTGTAAGGAGTTGCAGACAGATGTGGATAAGATTCATGAATGGAGCCTGAGGTGGAAATTGGAATTCAATGCTAAAAAGTGTCATGTGTTGGAGATAGGGAAGAGTAAAAGAAGACCCACATTGGATTACAAATTGGGGGACAATTTAATAACAAAAAGTAAAGAAGAAAAGGATCTGGGAGTGATTATTCAAGACACCCTGTCCCCGGAAAGGCATATAAATGGGATATTTGGCTCAACGTATGGGTTGCTAACAAATATTAGGGTGGCGTTTCACTATCTAGATACAAGTATGATGAAGAAAATTATAACCACCATGACACGGCCCAAGTTGGAATATGCAGCGGTGGTGTGGTCACCACATATGAAGAAAGATATAAGGAAATTGGAAAGGATTCAGAGAACAGCTACAAAGATGGTGCCGGAATTGAAAGATCTAACCTATGAAGAGAGATTGAGAGAAATGAGTTTGGCAACATTGCAGGAGAGAAGAGAAAGAGGAGATATGATTACGATGTACAAAATGGTAAATGACATAGAGAAGATTGACAGACAGGATTTGGTGACGATAACTGGAGATGTGGACAGAAAAACGAGAGGGCATTCTAAGAAGATTGTGAAGAGTCAGTATTTGAGGGATATCAGGAAGTACAGTTTTCCTCATAGAACGGTGGATATGTGGAATGGCTTGAGTGAAGAAGTTGTCACAGCAAACAGTGTGCATACATTTAAGGAAAAGTTGGATAAATATAGTTATGGAGACAGGACATATTGAGCCTTGCTCGAACCCTGTAAATTACAACTAAGTAAATACAACTAGGTAAATACACACACACACACACACACACACACACACACACACACACACACACATAAGTGAGCTCAAGCTCATACAAAGCAGTGGCATTGGGTGTGACTAACTAAAATAGAACATAAAACTTTTTCCTTGCCTCATGAGTATTTTACAACACCCTGATCCACTACTTTCCTTAATTATCAATTATTCATTCTGTAGAATAAATATACATCTCAATCAGTTTTTTTGGCTAATGGTACATAAATATCATACAAGTCTTGAGATTCAACACTAACAACATCTGGACAATTACTTTCTGTTCCATCGGCCTTTGGCTTTGGTATGGTCAGCTCAATGTAGTCATATTCATGTTCCCCTTCAGATGTCCCAAAAGACGCTATGGAGTGTCGAACCTCTGAGCTTGGGAGTGGAGGTAGATCAATGACTGGGATGGGAGGTATCGGGGGGCTCTCCATTTCCCCTTTGTTCTTTGATTTTGAAGTGGAGTTAGGTTGGTTGGTGTCTTCCATTTGGATGGGGTGAGGACTTGTTTTCCTTTCAGTGATAATACCTTGGGAGGAAGGAGATGAACACCAAGATAGTGGATGGCCCATCAGAGTCTTAAGCTTCATAACTATTCCACTGCTTCTGTTCTGTATTCCCCTCTTCACTCTTGGATTAATTTTTGTTACAATGTAGTAAACTGTCAAGCTAAGCAGAAAGAAATTGCATAACGTAGTGAGGATTGCAGCAAATGTTATCCAAATGTAGATTGTGCATTCTTCTTCAAGCCCACTGGGTTCTGAACTGAGAGATGTGGTAGTGGATTCTGTGAAAAAGATAAAAACAAAATTCAATTAATTAGCCAATACCTTTAACAGTCACTACTTTGGCTCAGTCATATCTCACTGAGTATTTTATACCCATATATTGTTACAAAGGAGAGATGTAATATGTACCATTTTACGTTACTAGATTACAAAAGGGAATGGTAAAGATAATCCACTGCTGCACCAGGGGGATCAGTTTTCGCTTGGCTTTTTTTTTTTCTTTTTATTTCCTTTTGTTTCATTGTCTCTTTTCTTACCTATCACTTTCTCTTTTCCTAAAGTGTGAGAGTCGTGCTTAGAGGATGAAAGACCAACAACGAGTTACTCATGAACGGCCTGAGGTATGCCCTCCCTCTTTCATTGACTTTACTCCTCATAGAAGTTATGGGTAGTAAACCAATTATATCCTCCAATTATGTTTGGCTCACCATAATTAGTTATGAAAATAAATTCGAAATCAACAGATGCATTGGGGAATGCATCTCAAAAAATTCATCCTCCAGACTTCCTTATCTTTGACAAGGAAACGCCTCTGACCTCGGCTCTAAAAACTCAACCACCCCCTTTTCTACTCCCTCATGCCTTCCACCTCCTTCTTGAATCTGCATCCATAACACCAAGACCAACTTTAATCCTTCCTATTATTATTATAACCACCTTAGAACCATATATACCACCAACACTTAGGATCATTCACCAACCTTCTACTCTTCCATAATCAGATTGTTCCCTCTCACCTTCGCCCACGCCCATCCAATACCCAAATCATCTTTTATCCAGCCTCTTTGATCCTCACTAATGGAACAAATACTTTCATATCCTTGCTCATACTTCATACTTGGAAAATACTTTCCATTTTCAAAATTGCATCCAGAGACAGTTGGGAAGGATACCCATTCTCACACTACATTACAGATAACGCCTAGTCATTGTTGATTCCCTAAACCAGATCTTAACATAACGGTTTGAAATTAAGGTCTGTTTACCCTTTCTTTGTGCATAAAGTAGTACCTATAATTTGGGATACTATATTTATTTGTAACATATGGCCAAAAGACCTTAATACCCAACTCAACACACGTACTGATACTTATGCGTTTATATTATAGTTAAACAGTCAAGTTGTGACCTGTGGATTCGTTCCTGTTTGCATTCCTTTGTAATCCTTTGTTAAAAAAAAAGATTTTACAAAGGAATGCAAACAGTAATGATTCTATAGGTCCCTACTTTGCTGTTTAATTTTTATTAAACTACAATAAAAACGCATATTAGCCTGAACAGGACAGTGCCAGCCAGAAATTTGCCCATCCCTTGCTCATCCGGATGTTACCTGGTGTGGTAACGAGTGTTATGTGAGATAGTGTGGCCCGAGCGGTTTAGCCAAATACGTGTACTTTATACAGTTTTATTTACAGTATAAGATGATCAGTACACTGGTACATAGAATAAGTCTCACTGCTTGTATTTGTATTCTAAGCAAGCAGGGTTATGCACATAGATTAAAGTATATCACAAGAGTCACTGTGGCACTATATCTCCACACTTGGGTATAAGGTGAGGGTGGTGCAATATATCACTTTCAGCGACAGTTTGTAGGGCACTCGTAATAACACAGAAATGTCAGTAATAACGTTCAAGTCCGGACCTCGGATGTACGGTGAGAGTAGAGCACTCCGAGGTCCGTGACTTGTAGGTGTAGCTGTGCGGTTAGGTCTGAGGAGGCCGGCCAAGCTCGGGGATGAGGTATCTTCGCCGACACCCCTCAAAAGCTGATGTCAGCCGCTTTTCTTTGGGCGACAGCATAGCGCCTCACATCACAAAAACACCTTCTAGACGCTGCGGTCAGCAGCATCTCTCTGACCGGATGACGGCCAGACACCAGGAGACTGCTTCCGAACGTTCACCGTCACAAGACATTCGAGAACCTACTACATATATACCTCAACAATTATAATAACATTAATTGCATAATACATGAGATATATAGGAATAAAAATATAAGTAATACTACCTGCCTAACATGGGTACACGGACATTGTTATCTTATCTAAATATCATTAAAAGGGTAAAATGTTCTCCTTGCCACCGTTCAGCTGATCCATCTGACAGTGTTTGGAAGCGGGAGGGCTCATCAGCTATCAAACTATGAATTTTCGAAATGGTAGTTAACGCATCGCATTTTAAATGTAATGTCCCCATTCTGTCGCTGTCACTTCAAATCACTACTATATTATATGATAGACCTTATCACTCCCATAGACTACACTATACTTGACTGGACACTCGAAATCTGACCTTTTGCAAACCGGTCCTACAGCAGATTTTAAAAAAAATCAAATCAAATACTTAGAAATAAGATAGGAACCTCAAATAAAAAGCAAACACTTCAGAGTGATGTAGAGAATATGTTTATGAGCAACAAAAACAAATTAGTCAACGTACGTCATCAGTGGGCGACAATTATTAAATCCTAAGAAACCAAGAAAAACAAAATTTGCAATAATTTCCAGGAATATTGGAATTTCAATCTGAAAACACTTACATGCATAGCCCATGTAGTCTATAATAATATGCAATACCATAGAATACACCATACGTGACTGTGCACTCGAAATCGGGTCTTTCGCAAATGTGTCCTGAGGCGATTTTTTGTTTGTTTTATTTAAATAAAATACTTAAAATCATCATAGAAACCTCAAACAAAAAGCAAACACCTCAGAGTGATGTGAAGAATATGTTTATAAGCAACAAAAACAAATTAGTCAACATTCGTCATCGGTGGGCGACAATTATTAAATCCTGACACCAATAAAAAACACCAAATTTGCAATAATTTCCAGGAATATTGGAATTTCAATCTGAAAACACTTACATGCATAGCCCATGTAGTTTATATTAATATGCAATACCATAGAATACACCATACGTGACTGTGCACTCGAAATCGGGTCTTTCGTAAATGTGTCCTGAGGCGATTTTTTGTTTGTTTTATTTGAATAAAATACTTAAAAATTATCATAGAAACCTCAAACAAAAAGCAAACAACTCAGAGTGATGTGAAGTATATGTTTATGAGCAACAAAAACAAATTAGTCAACATACGTCATCGGTGGGCGACAATTATTAAATCCTAAGACACCAATAAAAACACCATATTTGCAATAATTTCCAGGAATATTGGAATTTTAAACTGAAAACACATACATACATAGCCAATGTAGTCCATGCTAATATACATGCATGCTTGAAATAAGATTTGAAACTATTTCCAAATATTCAGTTTGTTTTCTACGTATTCACTGAGCATGGCAGGATACACACCTTAGTGTTGAGAGTAATTGTAAAATATAACCAAAACTTGAACACAACACCCTAAGTCACTCGTAATCAATTCACTCATACTCATACTTCACTCATACTTTCATATACCCATAAATAACGTCAAGAAAAAAATATTTTACATTCCTAATCAACTTACGATGTTTGCTGAGTGTCATCGAGAGAGCGTTTCTCAGAGACTGTGTAAAATAACTCCATTGTAATTCCTTATTGGTGATGGTCTCTAGTCAGCTTGTTGGTTTCATTGCCTCCTCCTCCTCTTCTATCTAGCAATGTTTTTTCCAATGATCTTATCACCATACATCACTTTCCCGGCGTACGTACTTTTCCTTTTATCCTGCCATGCTCAGTGAAAATGTAGAAAACAAACAAAATATTTGGAAATAGTTTCAAATCTTATTTCAAGCATGATTCAGAGTATACAATAGAAGCTGATGAAGCTACGGTCACACTAGGTTTTGCTAACGCTAGCCTGGCTTCCGTTTTTTCTGGATTTACAGCGATACGACTACCAGTCTGGTCACACACGTAGAAGAACTAACCTTGTGGAATCAGCTGATCATAACAACAACACAAGCCGTTATGGAGGAAGCACTTCTCTTCTTCTATTGCTCATGAACATTTTACATGAGACTTATAATAGCGTCATGGGACCAATGAATTGAACTATTTATGTTGTTGACCTTTGTAAAGGATTGTTTTGGTCTTCTTCTTCTTCTTGTGACCTCTTTCGCCTTTTGCCTTTCGCGCCACGAATTGTTATGAAAAATTCATTCCCAAGCCGATATAACGATTATATGACATTTGATCACAATCAAATCATATTCAGGAATGGTTATTTCACAATATGTGATGTTTTATTTCAGAAATTATTGCGAATTTGCCAGATTTTTTTGCTATAAACAATATGCTTTATACACAACTCCCACACGATTTTTCACTCAAACTTGTAATCTTTATGTTAATTTCCTATTTGCAAAAGTTGTAAAATAATTTTTTATGTTCAGCCATGGTTCAGCAATCATTACTGATTGTAAAGCCATGAAATACAATGTCCTAAGTAGAATATGAACTGATAATATGAAGTATTATCTGTCATCACTCATAGCAGCGGAATCTATAGGACCGAAATGTAATATCGTCTGTCAGCGATTGTCGCGAGTGTCCAGTCAAGTATGGTGTAGTCTACGTCACTCCCTATCTGTCCCAACCATCTTTTAAGGCCTCTCTCCTGACATTTCTTTCCCCCTTCCAATTCTCCACACTAACTTCCTTAAATGCTACTTACCTACGCCACTGTCGTCTATAGAACCTACGCCGGCCATTTGCTGCTTCGATATATAGTAGAGCCTCACCCAACGTCACCCTGATGGCTCACTACACTAGCAGTCCTGTTTTCAACCAGATTCGGTGCTGCTGTGATAGTACAGGATGTGATATTACAGGATGTGTTTTGCTGTTGATAACGGTGCTAATGGTGTGTGTGTGTGTGTGTGTGTGTGTGTGTGTGTGTGAGTTAGCGTGCGCGCTGATGTGTGTGTGTGTGTATGTCCAAAACACACCACTTGCTTTTAATCTTACCTTGACGGACACATGAGCGTAAAAATATATAAGTATAACTCACTGTAATCATTGGAAGGGGAAGAGGAGAACAAAACCATTTTGTTTTATCATTATTATAATTACTAATACTCCACAACAGCATTGAAAACTGAGTTTCGATCCCAGTATTTCATCACAAAAGAAAGAAAAGGAAAAAAGGCGACTAAATATATCTAAATCTACATGTTTTACTGTCAGGTAAAAATAATAACAATAGTAATAATAACCATAATAATAATAATAATAATAATAATGATAATGATAATAATTATAATAATAATAATGATAATAATAAAGATAAGAATAATGATACTACTACTACTACTACTACTACTACTAATAATAATAATAAAGATAAGAATAATGATACTAATATTGGTACCACTACTACTACTACTACTACTACTACTAATAATAATAATAATAAAGATAAGAATAATGATACTAATATTGATACCACTACTACTACTACTACCACTATTACTACTACTACTACTACTAATAATAATAATAATAATAATAATAATAATAATAATTATAATAATAATAAAGATAAGAATAATCACACTACTACTCTTACTACTACTACTATTACTACTACTACTACTACTACTACTACCACTACTACTACTAATAATGATAATAATAATATTAGTAATAATAAAAATAGTAAAAATTGACTAAATTTAATCATTCAAAAGATATAAGTAACAAATATATGTTCATTCAAGTCAATCAAATAGGTGTGCACACACACACACACACACACACACACACACACACACACACACACACACACACACACACACACACGAGAAAGAAAAATAATTTCTCTCAGTCGTCGTTCATAATGTAAACACGAGGCTGTGAGAAGATGCGCAATCCTTCCTCGATTTGGGTGAGTTTTTCTTCCAGGGCGAGACGAACCCTTTTGACTCTCAAGGTGTCTTGGGCAACGGGCAGACTTGACAGCTCCCGTAGAACCTGGGATTGGCCTGGGGAAGGAAAGGAGAGTAAAATAGAAGGAAAGATTAAATGAGAAGAGGAATGACGATAAGTAATCAGTGGGATGAAAGGCGAAAGATAATATGGAAGAGGAGGAATGTTAAGCAATATAAAGGGAAGAAAAGAAAGGCGGAGGAGGAGGAAGAGAAAGGGCTTTAGAGAGGGAGATAAAAGATAGGTAAGGAGAAGAAATAGGGGAGAAAGTGTTAGTTGATGCAGATATAGGTAGGCACAGAGGTACTACACACACACACACGGTCCGCTAGCATAGTGGCTAGCGCACTCGGCTCACAACCGAGGGGCCAGGGTTCGATCCCCTGGGCGGACGGAGATTATTTGGGCGAATCTCCTTTCACGTATAGCCTCTGTTCACCTAGCAGTGAGTAGATACAAGATGTAAGTCGAGGGGTTGTGACCTCGTTGTCCCGGTGTGTTGTGTGTGAGTGGTCTCGGTCCAACCCAAAGATTGGTCACTATGAGCTCTGAGCTCTTTCCATAGGGGGACGGCCGGCTGTCTCGAGAGAGACCAGCAGCAGACTGTGACAGTGAATACACACACTAGAGTAGACGCACGTGTGTTGGAGTGCTCCGCGAATTTTGCTGAATTCTGCAGAGAGGACGTGCCAAAGCCTAGATATGTATATTGCAGGGGGAGAGTGGGATTTCTAGAGTCCTGTCTCCAAAAAATCAGTACGTAAATATGTGTATTTAAACTGAAATATGGAAAAAAAGGGGGTGGACGTGCCTTCCTCAAATGTAAACAAACCATCGGTAGTCAGTGGCAGTGTTAGAGAGAAAGTGTTATCATACGAGTCTCCTATACCAGCAGCTAGAAAGATGGATTTAAGTGATGAAGGGAAGTTTTCTGGATTTGAAGATGAGAAAGATGACAGTGAGAGGTTGAGGAGTGTTGAAAGGGAATTACGGTTAATGAAAGATATTTTGGATGGAGTGTTGCAGAGACAAGACCA
Source organism: Cancer borealis (assembly GCA_036785275.1). Lineage (NCBI taxonomy): Eukaryota > Metazoa > Arthropoda > Malacostraca > Decapoda > Cancridae > Cancer > Cancer borealis. The sequence continues at coordinate 4,969 of JAXIVD010004716.1, read as the reverse complement.
ACTCAGTAAAGAAAACGGGGATTTGAAGAGAAGGTGTGAAGAATGTGAGACTGTTGTAGATGGATTAAGGAATGAAAATGAGGCTTTGAAGGTCAAATGTAATGAGTATGAGGGCACCATTCAGGACATGAAGGACAAGATGGAGGTGGGTGCTGGAGGGATGGAAGGGGGAGTTAACGAGGCTAAGTTTGAGGAGCTAAAAAATGCTTGGAAGCAGGAAAAAGAGATCGAAAAAGTAACTTTTAAAGAAGTGATAGAAAAACAGATTCAAGAGAGGACCAAGTACACAGTGATACAAGTCATAAAGGAGAAGGAAGGATTAGTTAGGGACACGGTCGAGAAGAAAAAGTCTATGGTCATTTTTGGACTACAAGAAAAGAAAAACCCAGTCAGGATGGCGAGAGAGAAAGAGGAGAGAGAGATATTGTAACATTGGTTCAAGATGAAGAGCAAGGTCTGGAACTAGAAATAGAAGAAGTGTTTAGACTTGGTAAATATAAGGAGGGAGGAAAGAGACCATTAAAAGTAAGAATGAGATCACAAGTGGCGACAGAAGGGATCTTGGCAAAAAAAAGGGAAATTAGCTGAGAGAGAAGAGTACAAGAACGTCTGGATAAAAAGTGACATGAATGTGGAAGAGAGAGAAAGAGAGAAGGACTTGAGGAGAGAAGCCAAGGAAAAAAACGACCAGAGGACAGGGAACGAGAAAGAGGAATTTTACTGGAGGGTGATGGACATGAAACTACGGAAATTGTACATGAAGGGAAGAGAAAGGGAGGTGGTGGGAGCACAAGAGGAGGGAGAACAACAGTAGTAGAAGGAAGAAAAGTTAATGTGGAAAATGGGGCGTTGAAAGTGATGTATACAAACATTGATGGTTTACTCTCGGGAGTGCTGGACTTGTAAGATTACCTAGAAGTTAACAGACCTGAAGTGGTATGCTTAGCAGAAACGAAACTCAAGCAAGAAGTTCAACCGAACTTTAAGAATGAGGGTTACAATATCTGGAGGAGGGACAGAAAAGACAAAGGAGGTGGGGGAGTGCCAATTATGGTTAAAAAAAACATATATGTAGAGGATGTGCAGTATGGGAAGGACATGGCTGAGGTGATAAGCGTTGTGATTAAAAATAGTAAAGGGGAGAGGAGGAGCGTCATATTAATGTATGTACCACCCAAAACGAATGCGTGGAGGCAAGAGGAGCATAGAAGGATGCAAGAAGAAGTTTGGCAGTGCTTGGACGATATGATAAGGAGAAATAAAAAAGTACTATTAGTGGGGGACTTTAATTGCAAGGGGGTAAATTGGGAGGAAATGGAAGTGAAAGGAGGTGAAGGGGTGTGGAGTGAGAAGCTGTTGCAACTGGCACTGGTGAATACGATGGAACAATGGGTGGACGAAGCCACAAGGTATAGAGGAGAAGAAGAACCATCAGTGCTTGATCTGTTGTTTACGAAGAGACCTGAAGTCAAACCGATTATTAAATATACAAGTCCGATTGGAAAGAGTGATCATGTGGTACTGGAAGTGGAAATGCAGGATATGAAGGCGATGAAATGGAAGGAAGATCATAAAAATGGAAGGTTGAACCATGCGAGAGCAAATTTTGAAGAGTTAAGGACATTTTTTTGGGAATATAGACTGGAAGAATGTGATGAAAGACTTGACATACAGGAGAAGTATGAATTATTTCTGGAAAAGTATAACGAGGGAGTGCAAAAATGTGTACCTGTGTACAGGGTGAGAGAAAGTAAATATAGTTGGTTTAATGGAAGATGTGTGGAAGCTAAGAAAAGGAAGGACAAAGCATGGAAGAAGTGGATGAAGAACCGAAACGATATCAACAGAGAGCAGTTTAGAAATGAAAGAAACGAATATGTTAGAATAAGGAGAGAGGAAGAGAGAAGTTTTGAAAGGGATATAGTACAGAAATGTGAGAAAGAACCTAAGTTGTTTTACAGATACATTAATGGAAAGATGAAGAGCAGGGAGACCATAAAAGATCGGATTTATGAAACAGCAAAAGAGACGAGTGAACTTATGAACGAGAGTTTTAAATCTGTGTTTAATGTGGAAGAGGAATTTATAGAATCGATTGTAGAAGAGAGGCAGGAGGGACTGCAGGAGGTAAGAGTGGAAAGACAGGAAATTGGAAAACTATTGGAAAAGTTGGATGTGAGAAAAGCAATGGGACCGGATGGAATATCCAGCTGGACTTTAAAAGAATGTAGGGAGCAATTGGTGGAACCAATCTAGGATGTGATTAGCAGCTCCTTGAAGGAAGGAAAAGTACCAAGAGAATGGAAACGAGCTAATATTGTTGTGCCGATTTATAAAGGAGGGAAAAAGACGGAGCCACTGAATTATAGACCTGTGTCGTTGACTAGTGTTGTGGGCAAGTTGTGTGAAACGGTGATTCTAGGACCAAAGTACGTATGGAAATAGTTCGTATGCATAAAGTTCGTACGC
>JAXIVD010004715.1:27500-33776 GCA_036785275.1 Cancer borealis | reverse complement strand
CCCATCCTTTTCAGATGACATTTTAAAGTTAACGTAATAATAATAATGTTGATGCAAGCCACACACACACACACACACACACACACACACACAACACACACACACACACACACACACAACACACACACACACACACACATGCACAGTATGTTGTCACACTTCAATTGTTTCACGCTAGAATATCGCACAACATGAACTTATGACATTTAAATTGTATCAATCTATTTTTATCATACAATTCAGACAAATGAATAAACAGTTGATGTATTCGTGAACCATCTTACTTGTGATATCGTTACCCACAATATACCGTGAACAACAAATTAATAATGTGTTAGGGGTCGTGACCTTTACTTGTGTTACATGATGGGGTGGGGGGGCGGGAGAGTAGGTCATGTCATCACCTAGGGAAGGGATGCCAGGGTTTGTATGGGCAGGTGTTGGTCACCACAGAGACGGTGTAAACATATACACAAGCAGCGTGAAGGTCAGGTAATGAGTGGACGGAGGAGGGCAGGGGGGGGGGAGGACGGAGTTCTACTTACGTGATCCATTCCTTCTATACGTACTGGCGTTATTGATAGTGAATTATTTATTATGTTTTTTTATTATATAATCATGATAATTAATAGTAAAAGTGTAACTGTCGCTTTGATGACATACACTTAACACAGAAGTATTAACACCATTGGTAGGCAGACCAATGGTAGTAATAGTGATACTACTAAATATTGTATTATAACTTTAAAAAAAAAGTTATACTTTTTTTTTTAACTTCATCGCAATATGATTTTTACACCAACCACGAACTATATGGATTTTGTCAATCAGGAAAGCATAATGGAATACATATTATGTATAATCTTGATCCGTTTTTATGTATTTAGATCATTGGTCACCATCATTGTTATCCTAGTAAATATCAATAAAACCACTTGTGCCAAAATTAAGTAACATAACTTGAACGTATTGTGACAACAGACACAGGCACTGCCATCTTAAGAGTATTGTTACGACAAACGTCAGAGTTTTGCTGTTGATGAAACTGCAGAAAACTGTTTAGAGAGAGAGAGAGAGAGAGAGAGAGAGAGAGAGAGAGAGAGAGAGAGAGAGAGAGAGAGAGAGAGAGAGAGAGAGAGAGAGAGAGAGAGAGAGAGAGAGAGAGAGAGAGAGAGAGAGAGAGAGAGAGAACTGTGTGAAGTGCGCAGTGACGTCACCCTTCCTGTAGGTATGAATTAATTAGCCGTCAAGCATACGCATTCCATCATTATTATCATTATCGTACACAAGGAGTAATGACAGTACTTTTGTCGAGGTAAAAACAGTTGAACAATGAAAACATTGTTGCTACATACGAGTAAGTCAATACATCGATCTCACAAATTCTTAAAAAGTACTGTTCATAAATCAACTGTTATAATAATGGATGATTGAAAAGTGCATAGGTTTGTGCATCGTGTATCGGATTCTGAATCTGTGCACGAGAATGAGCTTGAGTTTATTGTTTTATATCCTGACAGAAGACTACGTGTTTCTTAAATGGAAACCAATTAAACTGTGGTCATATAAGAAGAATGCCAGATACTTAGGCTATTCAAAATCTCAAAACCTCATATTGCTGTAGAGAGGAACATTAGGCCAAGTCAAACCCGCCAAGCAGATGACGACCAATGAGACTCTACGACTCAACGTTAAAGAACGATCATACTGACTAATGGATTACATTCGTTTCTCAACCCACCACTCCCCACTCCTCTCTCTCTCTCTCTCTCTCTCTCTCTCTCTCTCTCTCTCTCTTCTCTCTCTCTCTCTCTCTCTTCTCTCTCTCTCTCCTCTCTCTCTCTCTCTCTCTCTCTCTCTCCTCTCTCTCTCTCTCTCTCTCTCTCTCTCTCTCTCTCTCTCTCTCTCTCTCTCTCTCTCTCTCTCTCTCTCTCTCTCTCTCTCTCTCTCTCTCTCTCTCAAGATGGGGCCAGATTTGGAAGACCTACACAAGAGGAAAGATTTGAATTAAATGCATTTAACAATACTAAAATAAAGAAGAAATAGAAGAGACTTAATTACAACATATAAAATTGATGAACAACGAGGAGGAAACGTAGAAAAACCTAATATTCAGAAGAAAAGAAAGGCTAGATATTTGAAGGGACGCAAGAAAAATTAGCAAAAATGAATTTATTGCAAGATAAAGTAGTAAGTACAATTTTCCCCAAAGAAGTAAAGATACTTGGAATGGACTAATGGAAAGGGTTAATAATGACAAAGAATGTACATCAACTGAAAGAAAACTGGACAAATATAGATTCGGAGACAGGACAGTAGTTGAGGCCTTGTATACGTATTCTATAATTATACTCACCCCACTATAATGTGCGAACCCCTGCCACCCGCCACACCTTTAGGAGGAGCTACTCCTTAGCTTTGTTAACATAGTTCAGGCCAATTGTAGAGAGAAGCACCTCCATAAACCACTGCATATATCTTTTATTATTGTCTATGTTGTATTTTGAGTCATCCATTCCTCATCTTGGATGACTGCTCTATCACGTGATGAAAAATACGTCATATAAACTGAGAGCTAATAGTGAACTTTGGTGAAGTATACAAGTTTTGCAAAGAATGTTCCGGGAGCAGACAGAGGTGATAAGAGGTCAACTGACAGTTCCCGTCATCACTTGGATGCAAAACTGACACAAGAGACGAAGCTGATACTGACCTGACCTCTTAGTGGCGGTGTGTGTGTGTGTGTGTGTGTGTGTGTGTGTGTGTGTGTGTGTGTGTGTGTGTGTGTGTGTGTGTGTGTGTGTGTGTGTGTGTGTGTGTGTGTGTGTGTGTGTGTGTGTGTAATTGACCATGGTCTTGAGGATTCCGTGTTGGGTTAGTGATCACCAAGTCATTATCCTCCTACTGAGTCACCTGTAAGTGTCCGAGCAGTTACAAGTGGTTGAATTATTTAATGCAAATAAGATATATCGACTTTATGCAAGGCCAAGATGATTCCGAGCGGCTTGGTCAACAGGACACTCGCTCAGGTCAGGTTATGGTGACACATTCTCATCATCACCACCACCACCACCTCACTGCCGTTGTTCATCACCAATTTTAACATATTGACATATTTTCTAGTCTATGTTTAATCAATAAATAAAACAACGAATAATGAAATATATTATATATATATATATATATATATATATATATATATATATATATATATATATATATATATATATATATATATATATATATGGGTATTATAGGCAATTGAATACTTGACCTCCAACAAGTGGTAAGGTGTGCGTGTGTGTGTTATTCACCATGGTCACCATGGTCTGGGGGATGATCACACGCTAGGCTCGTGATCGTCAGCCATTACCGTGTGAGCTCAGAGCTCAAAAAGAATAGATCTATGGATAAGGCTGAAACCTCTCACGCATTACACACACCCGTCTCCTTGTTCACACACACACACACACACACACACACACACACACACACACACACACACAAGCACGCACACACGTGTGCAGACGGTGTGTTACAAGTTTTAACATGTTGATAGCGTTAGTGAATGTGCTCTTGTCGTGTAGTGACCATCCACTGGTCGTGCACTGTTCGTGCAATTCCCGTACTGTGGTCGTACTGTTCGTGTGCCATTCGTGTGGCATGGAAAAACCCGACCATTGCAGGACAAAAGACGACAGTTACACGAACACGCCGATCACCACACGAACGTTACACAAATGTTACACAAATGCTACACGAATGTAACATGAACGATTTTTAACGTTTTTTTCCACGAATGCCCAAAAATGCCAAAAATAAGAGCTCCCTTATTTTTTGGCTGATCTTCCGGGGGTCACGCCGATCAAACGGCTTGCCACACGACCATGCAAGAATTACCACACTTCACTCGAGTTTGGTGACACGATTGGACTCGAATGAGACAAAATGGGCAAAATAAATTTTTTTTTGCAAGTCATCCTCATTCGTCTGACGTTCGCCTCGCTTTGTGTTGTGTGGGACACGGGCTTAAGAGGTGGGATTGCTTCTATGCATTTCAGTTAATCAAATTAGTGATAAAAAATGTCAATATTTCTTTATTTTCTTGTACTGTAATTATTTATGTATTTTTATCATCTTTTTCTATGATCCTCTTTGCAAGTTTGACCAGTGTGTACCGAGCTATCACAACCATGTTTACTGTCATGGTTTCAACACCAAACTATGAAATAATGTGTCCTTCCCTTATATCAATATAAATTATGAAACTAATCGATACATTAATGTGTTGATTATCTCAGGTATTAGGAATCATATCTAAAGATTAATTCTCTTATTTTATCTTGCAGTCACCAATCAACAATTGGGTTCACGTCTAGATTTAAGTTTTTTTTTTTTTTCCCCTAAATTTTGTCTTTAGTAATTGTTTTAATATTATATTAATTCAACACTGCCACTATAATGCTAAGTAAAAAAAAAAATGGCTGTTCATAGGTGGATTTTTATGTTTTTTGTTTGTCATTTACTTTCTTTCTATCTTCTAAGAATTTCAGAAGCATGGAACAGTATATCAGTTCTTGCGTTACTTACAGGTTTGAGGAGAGGCGAGGTGAGGCAAGGTGAGGTCAGGCTGAGTGAGGAGCATTCAGGTGCAGGACCATCATGGCCGAAGAGGAGAACTTGAAGGTGGCAGTTCGGGTCCGACCAATTATATCCTTTTGATGCTGTGAATGAGATTATAAGTGAGGATAAATAAACAACACACACATGTACACAACACTATGCTTGTTGATTAAACACATGGACAAAATTGACAAGAATTCCTTGTTTGTGTGAAGCAAAAGTGAGAAAAGAAGTCACAGCAAAAAACTAAGCAAGGAATAAAATACGCTATTAATGGCGGAGGCGGACCACCTAATGCCTCCATTAAGCCTACCGGCGCAACGGGTAAAGGTTAAAGAAAGAAGTCGCAGCCAAATGGTTAAGTGTAGGGCGGTGTATATCCATCACGAACACTCACAGTCGTCACCAGTGTATAAACCTCGCACCAGATGCCTTCTCACTGCGCCATTATGTCTAGAGAAACACCACAGGTGGCTTCCTACATTTATCTAATTACAGGTACAAGTTACAGAGTACAGGAAATATTGTAACCACGTTGGCAATCAAGGTTAGACTGGCTTCCCAGCACGTAGTGGTGGCTCACGACGGCTGTATGGATTTATGAATGACTTGCAATTTGAGGGTAAAACAATGACTATGCCTTTCATTACACTTGGCAACGTGGGTCATGTGACGCACCGCCCCAGTGTCCTTGACATGGGGCACCCACCAGACCCACCAGGTCACTCGCCTGCCATGGAAGGTTCACTACATTACACTCATGTTCTGCAAACCCTAGCTAAAAAAGTTATTTACAACGTAAATAAGTATTATTTTGGAAAATCTTACCTCAACGCGGATCAGACGAGCCACACTTGAGAGCTCAAGATAGGCTGGTTTGACTATATAGTCCTCCACTTTCCACAAACTTATTTCCAATGTTTTCAGCTTCTCTCAAACTCATCCTCCTATTCAGTAACAGACAGGACCTCTTTTTAATAGCTCAGATCCTCTATCCACACCATTAAGTATCGTGTGTGTGTGTGTGTGTGTGTGTGTGTGTGTGTGTGTGTGTGTGTGTGTGTGTGTGTGTGTGTGTGTGTGTGTGTGTGTGTTTCCTTAACTAGACACACAACAAACGTGAGTTGAGCCGGAAGGCCAAATGTGTGGTGGAAATGAAGGGTTCCATCACCACCCTTACCAACCCTGACGATTCAGCTGATGTGAAATCCTTCACCTACGACTACTCCTACTGGAGTTATGATGGCTTCAAGGAGCAGCCAGATGGTTATTTTGCTAAACAATCACCAAACTCAGTGTATGCAGATCAGGTGAGTGTATTTATGATTTATACGGTTACCTGACTATATGGCACCATATCATTACAGTAATCATTATTATTGTTAAGCACACAACTACACGAAACCACTTTACCCACACCAACCAAACTCACTACTCCGTCCTTGGACTCCTGTGGGCGGGGTGAGGTGACTTCCTTGGGTTCATACGTGAGTCCATGAGATAGTGAGAACTGTGAGGTGACGCCAAAAGACAAGTTGTCTTTGACAGGGCACGGGAAGCAGGCAAGGAAATAAAACAGTCATGTCTTTCACACACACACACACACACACACACACACACACACACACACACACACACACACACACACACACA
>JAXIVD010004715.1:22500-25000 GCA_036785275.1 Cancer borealis | reverse complement strand
GTGGAGGGATTGAATAAAAAAGGAAGTGTTTGGATGGGGGGAGGTGGAGGCATTTCTGTTGTGATCATCTACTTGGGGGACATTTCCAGAGGGAATGAGGAGTCAAAAATTATAGATAGAAACATAGGGCCTAGAAATATACTCTCTCTCTCTCTCTCTCTCTCTCTCTCTCTCTCTCTCTCTCTCTCTCTCTCTCTCTCTCTCTCTCTCTCTCTCTCTCTCTCTCTCTCTCTCTCTCTCTCTTTTCTAAAAATTTCAAAGCAGCAAACACTATTTTCATTAGTAATTTTTTTTCCAAATCTATTTATTCTGCTCATCTTCATCAGTATTTATATATTCATTAATCTTTCCTTAATTAGAATAATCAACTACTTCATAAACCTTCATTAGAAAAGTATCAAGCAACTTAAAGAATACAAACTCATCATCTTTTTTGCGATTTCAATTTTAATCCATTTATGTCATATATTTTTTTGTTTACGGGTTGATTTGTTTAGACTTTTAAATTATTAGTTAAGCTTTTTTTTTCCTTATGTTGTAACTAAATCTGAACAACAACCTGAACAGCTGAAGGCCTAAAGATGGCACTTGTGACCAACTACAAGGACATAGAACAGAAGATGAATGAAGGCACCGTCAACCGTACCATCGCCTCCACCAACATGAACGCCACATCTTCACGCGCACACACCATCGTTGGCATCACCTTTGTACAGAAATTTAAGAATGATGCAGGGCAGGAGACAGCCAAGCAGGCAGTAGTGAACCTTGTGGACTTGGCTGGCAGGTGTGTGTGTGTGTGTGTGTGTGTGTGTGTGTGTGTGTGTGTGTTGTGTGTGTGTGTGTGTATACCACTTAGCTGTAAATAAATACCAGCTTGATAATCTCTCTCTCTCTCTCTCTCTCTCTCTCTCTCTCTCTCTCTCTCTCTCTCTCTCTCTCTCTCTCTCTCTCTCTCTCTCTCTCTCTCTCTCTCTCTCTCTCTCTCTCTCTCTCTCTCTCTCTCTCTCTCTCTCTCTCTCTCTCTCTCTCAACACACACACACACACACACACACACACACACACACACACACACACACACACACACACACACACACACACATACACACACACACACATACACACATACACACGCACACACGCACACACGCACATACACGCATACACACACACACACACACATATCCCCCGTCCACAGTGAACGTGTGGAGAGTACTGGTGCCACTGGGTCCCGCCTCAAGGAGGGAGCCGCCATCAATCTTTCTCTCTCCTCCCTTGGGAATTGCATTCATGCCCTCGCTGAACGCTCCAGCGGCAATAAGGTGAGACCCAAGTACCTTTGTCTTAGATGAAAAGGTTGTGTTATATGCTAGAATACCATTTCTTCCCTAAGAGACAAGTCCCACATGTCATGCAGAGAGACTTGGAGCATGAATACCAAGCAAGACTATAATTATGATAGATGAACAACGTTAACTACAGGATTGAACTCATTCTGAATAATATTTGTTTCACACATTACCTACATTGTTCCTTTTCCCTTCTTTCCCCGTCTTTATTTTTGTTTCTATTATATTTTCTTTTTCTCCCTTTCGTCCAGGTCCGAGTGCCTTATCGGAACTCCAAACTGACACGATTGCTGATGAATGCCTTGGGAGGGAACAGTAAAACCATAATGATTGCTGCCATCTCACCGGCTGACATCAACTATGAGGAGACACTGTCCACTCTCCGCTTTGGTGAGTGGCTACGGTGTGCTACTCTGCCTAAGTTCTAAGCATCACTATTTTTTTCTACAGCTGTTTTAGTTCAGATTTAAATGTTTCCTTTACTCTCCTCTCCAGTCAGGCCACAGTGTCATATATTGTTTATCTTCACAAGCTCTGAACATTACTAATTTTTCACCAACTTCTGTGATGTAGATTTACGTGTCTCCCCCATGTTTCTCTTGCCAATCAGAGCATAGAGTCATGTATTGTTTATTTTTGTATCTATAAAAAATACTACACTATCACCTGCTATTAATGAAATATTATATCCGTAAAAACAAAGCCTATTTATTTAAGATTAATTTTGCCAAACCATTATGCAAGTTATCAATTCTCATCTAAACATTTCTAATATTTTCCTTGCATTTTTTTGACAGCTGACCGTGCAAAGCAGATCAAGACCAAAGCCACAGTCAATGAAGACCCGACAGAGATGCTGCTTAGAGAACTGAGGGAAGAGAACGACCGGCTCAAGAAGATGATGCAAGGAGGCAAGATTGATAAGGACTTCATTGATGCTGATGGGAATGGCATTGATGATCGAAGTGAGTCTTTCATGGTGGCCAAGGCAGAACATTCTAATCTCTTTTCCCTTTCCACTTCTCACATTTACATGTGCCTACACACAGACCCATGCATATTTCACGACCTTTCCAACTGTCCCCAATATCTTAGACTCTTTCCATCCATGTGTTTCTAAGTGTTGCCATACCCTTGTAGACATTCCAT
>JAXIVD010004715.1:0-17500 GCA_036785275.1 Cancer borealis | reverse complement strand
GTGTTAACTTTATCAATCCTCAATTTAATTTTTGTGACTAAATATTAGCCACAAAAGTATTAAAGGAATGTGAGAGAATGAAAGGACTGAAATGAGAAAGATAAGTGAGAGTAAATTTTTCTACCGCTGAGTTGACTAGACTAGACTATTTACCTTATGCATGTATGTATGTATGCTATTTACCTTATGTATGTATGCTATTTATCTTATGTATGTATGTATGTATGCTATTTACCTTATGTATGTATGTATGCTATTTATCTTATGTATGTATGTATGTATGCTATTTACCTTATGTATGTATGTATGCTATTTACCTTATGTATGTATGTATGTATGCTATTTACCTTATATATGTATGTATGCTATTTATCTTATGTATGTATGTATGTATGCTATTTACCTTATGTATGTATGTATGCTATTTACCTTATGTATGTATCTAACTATAGTTTCTGAACCCTTGTTACCTCCAAGGGGATGGCCAAGGCAGAAGAACCTCCACCTCTCCCTATCCTAACACTCCTTCCTTCCTTCCTTCCTTCCCTGTTTGAACCCTCACCTCTATCAACACCTTTCATGCATGTACTCCTTCACCTTCCATTATGCTACCATTGCCCATTTCATTGCATTAATATTCAGTCTTGCCTTGCACCTATATTCCTCACTTTAGCTTTAATTCATCATACACCAACACATAAGAATATTAAACAGCCATGGTGACATCACACATCTTTGTCTCACCCAGAATCGTATAGAAAAACTTTCCCTTTGCTCTCCATCCACCCTCACACATGCACGTGCCTCCCTTTAAAATGCCTTTACTCCTGCCAATAACTGTCCTCCAACGCCATAAATTTTCAGAAATTTTTTTCCTATATCATAAACATGCTTAAGAGTTTCACTATTAACTCTAACATATATATTTTCTTGGTCCATGAAGGCTGCATGCATTTTTTCATCCTTCCCTAAGTACTCCTCTACCATCATTTTAATTGCAGATATCTGATCCACACATCCTTTTCCCTTCCTAAACCCTCCTTGTTCCTCACTAACTTTCCCTTCAGTTACTTCCATCAGTCTCTCCGTCAGGACTTTTTTATTGGCACACTAAATAAACTTATTCCTCTATAATTATTACACTAATCTTTACTACATTTACCTTTATGCAAGGCTACAATAATTGCTTTCTTCCCTTTATCTGGTACCTAATGAAAATACACATTATTCTTCAGTCATCTTTGCTTTATGTCTTTCTGCTATACCATATTTCCTCCCTTCTCACTACTCTATTTAAATTTCACTACATTCCTTCCTCTTCCTCCCTGTATCCATTGATCCATTGTCATCTTACTTTTTAACTTTTCCTCTCCATGTTTTCTTAACTTTACTTCCACCACAAAACACAGCTGTACTCCCTCACCCCAATGTACTCTCAATGAACCTCTTCCTCTTTCCTTTCATCATAACAACCATCTGTTCTTCCCTCATCTCATGTTCTTTTACACTTTGAGACATTCTACTTAATATTCCTCCCTCCCGCCACCTCAATATAGTTTCCACTTTTTCCTTCTCCATATCTGCAGGAGGAAGATCCCTTCAAAGAATCACTGGATACTGAGGTCCACATTGGCACTGTACAAATCAACCTTCAGCCTCTTGCCTACAATGTGGAGCTCAAGGAACAACTCGAGATTACCAATTACAAAGGTGCAAATGTCGGACTCATGAATGTGAGTATTGATGTCATGCCACCATATACAGCCTATTATACATAAATTACAATTAGGCACACACACACACACACACAGACACAGACACAGACACAGACACAGACACAGACACAGACACACACACACACACACACAGACACACACACACACACACACACACACACACACACACACAACACACACACACACACACACACACACACACACACACACACACACACACACACACACACACACACACACACACACACACACTAGACCAGTGTCTTTGACCAGCATAGTACACTAAATCCTCGATAATTTAAACTTGTATAATTCAAATTTCGGATAGTTTGACCTGTTTCAAGCCGAGTTAAAAATGTTCAATAAATTAAATTTCCAACAAATAAAAATACTCATGGTTTGGTAACAGCCTCGTCTCATCATGATTTCTGATTCGCTGATGCACTCAGCATCCAAATCTGTGCAGTGTATTAGCTAATCAGAAGCCGTGATGAGATGAGGCCGTTATTGACAGACTCGGCTTGTCAGAGTATAGTATGTACTGCATTTCAAAACTTTAGTATCAGCTATGCTTTGGTGAGTACAAATACTACACTGTGTGCTATATTAATATGTTTTAGTGAGTTCTTAGTGTGTGGAGGGGCTAGAGAGGTAATAATCGGATAATTCGTACTTTCGGCTAACTCGACCCAGGTCTCCCCCCAATTAAATTGAATTATAGAGGTTTTAGTGTATAGATACTTGGAATGGACTGAAGGAAGAGGTAATAATGGCAAAGAATGTACATCAACCGAATAAAAAACTGGACTGATATCAATATGGAGACAGAACAGCACGAGTGTAGCTCAGGCACTGTACACTACAACTAGGTAAACACACATCCCTCCTACTCCTACTACAGGTAAACACACATCCCTCCTACTCCTACTACAGGTAAATACACATCCCTCCTACTCGTACTACAGGTAAACACACATCCCTCCTACTCCTACTACAGGTAAATACACATCTCTCCTACTCCTACTACAAGTAAATACACATCCCTCCTATTCCTACTACAGGTAAATACACATCCCTCCTACTCCTACTACAGGTAAATACACATCCCTCCTACTCCTACTACAGGTAAATACACATCCCTCCTACTCCTACTACAGGTAAATACACATCCCTCCTACTCGTACTACAGGTAAATACACATCCCTCCTACTCCTACTACAGGTAAATACACATCCCTCCTATGCCTACTACAGGTAAATACACATCCCTCCTACTCCTACTACAGGTAAATACACATCCCTCCTACTCCTACTACAGGTAAATACACATCCCTCCTACTCCTACTACAGGTAAATACACATCCCTCCTACTCCTACTACAGGTGGAGTTGGTACCTTGTGATGCCTCAGGCTATGAGTACACCGAGGCAGATGACAAGTTTGTGGATGACCCAAGTGACCTGGTGGGAGGGGCCGTGCACTTCAAGGTCAAGATAGTCAGCTGCCATGGCCTGCCTAATAAATATGCGGTGCGTGTACAAGTGATGCAAGAAGTTGGTGTTTTATCTTTAACAATAACTCTTCTTGAATTGGCTTATTTCATCCTGATTATCACTTGAAAAAAAAAAATATATGTATATTTAACAACAGGACATGTACTGTACCTACCGCATTTACCTGGATGAGAAAGATACAAAATCCAAGACAGTTTCCGAAACTTCTAACCCGACCTTTGGCCACTCAAAGATATATTCCTTCTCTCCGGTGACTGAACAAGTAAGTTCCTTACCTCCACCATCCCTCACAACACTGATCATCTCCATTCTTGTTCCTATTATTTCTTACTCATTTTGAATTTCAATGGTCATACTTTTGTCATCAAAGCCTTTTTTACATTTTAGTCATGTCCTTATTGTACCTCGTTCACTGTGATGAATGTCCTGATGCAATACTTCATTAATGCATGCAAGAGTTGCTGATTGAACTAGCAAGGAGGGAATGTTTGGATAGGCTGAGGTGGAGGCTCTTCTGCCGTGGCCATCCCCTTGGGAGGAGTTTCCAGAGGGAACGAGGCATCACAAACTATAGACTATAGATCATCAATCAATCAATTATTCCTATTCATGCCTTTTAATTTGAGTCACTAAGCTAAACAAATAGCATGTAACTACTACCACATTGTGCCTCAGTGGTGCAGTGGTTAGCACGTCTGACTATGAATCCGCTGGCCCGAGTTCAATCCCGGACGAAGGCAGGCAGCGCACAGCTCACCCAGCTGTTCATCCTCCCAAACGGGTTGGTAGATAAATGGGTACCTAGGGTAACCTGGGGAAGGTAAACTGTGGAAACCCAGATGTCACAGTGGCCCTGTGTCCCGGCGTAATGAATTAATTTCCACCAAAGCCCAATGTGACAGGAGATGAATGTCCGCACCTACACATTGCTTAGTGTGTGCTAACACTAGACCTTAACTACCCATACATAGCCTATACATTCCATTACTTTTCTGGCAGTCAAGGAAGTGTGTTAGTTTAGAAGGCATAATGACTGAATAAGGAAGACAGCAAACTACATCTGTATGATGTAGGCTTACTATTTGTTATGAAATGGTGATTGTTTCTTTGTTGCTTTATATGGCATTGTGCGGAAGTGTATGTTACATCACTTACTGCATCCACTCCAATGACTCATGTTAAGTGTGTGTGTGTGTGTGTGTGTGTGTGTGTGTGTGTGTGTGTGTGTGTGTGTGTGTGTGTGTGTGTGTGTGTGTGTGTGTGTGTGTGTGTGTGTGTGTGTGTGTGTGTGTGTGTGTGTGTGTGTGTGTGTGTGTGTGTGTGTGTGTGTGTGTGTGTGTGTGTGTTTTGCAGCTGGTGCACTACCTGAAGAACGGGACCCTTAGTGTGAAGGTGATGGGCAAGCAGCGTGTGCGTCGCTCTGCAATGCCGTACAACAAAGGCCTAACCACCAGAGATCTACTCAAGTCAGACCGTGCCGTGTTCTCAAGGTGGGTAGTGAAACACAAGATTAAATTATTACACTCACTACAGATACATCTTAAGTATTAGCACTAGCAGCAACAGCACTCGTAATGATGGAAGTAATAATAGTAACGGCAAAATTGTAATATCAAAAGAATGAATAATGACAATGGCAGCAATGGTGCGGTAACATTTACTGACATGTTAATGACATTATCACAAAAAATTATTGAAAAATTAAAACTAATAGCAGTATGTAATGTATGGAATGCTTTTAAACTAAAGTGAATATAAAATAACCAAAGATAATATAACACTTAATTGGTGTATAAAATCATGGTGCTAACATCACAATGTAATTAGTCTATCTCAATTGACTCTTTAAGTCACCGCCGCAATGTTGCATCTTTATCTATCTTTTACCGCAATTTTCATGCTGACTGCTCTTCTGAACTTGTTAACTGCATGCCTCCCCCCCCCCCCCCCACGGCCTCGCTGCATAAGACTTTCTACTTCTTCTCATCCTTATTCTGTCCATCTACCTAATGCAAGAGTTAATCAGTATCTTCACTCTTTCATCCCTTACACTGGTAAACTCTGGAACTCTCTTCCTTTGTCTGTTTTTCCACCTGCCTATGACTTACACTCTTTCAAAAGAGGAGTGTCAACACACCTCTCATACTAAATTGGACTTCCCCCCCCATTTCTATATTTCTCCTACTGTCTTCTTTACAGGGTCTGGCGACAAGTGAGATTTTTTTTATACTTAACTTTTAATGTATAAAAAAAGAAAAAAAAAAGTTATAAGCCTGTTTCAGTTGTGCATGTCAAGGCAAAGATTCATGAAGAGCACTGGTTCCATACCTTTGGTTACTGTAATCCTTTGTGTGCTAGGTGCCTCCCCCCATCATTCTCAAACCAGTCATTTTCATTGGTTACATATTTTCATAGTATAGAATCAAACCACATCAAAATTCCCATCGATGTTAGAAAACCAAGTACGTATTTCTCTTTTAAAACAATCTCAGGTACTATAACCTTTTACCAACCTAAGCTTGTCACAGTCTTACATCCACATTATACTTAAGTGACACTAATGGAAGTGGTTATACATATAGTCAGTTAACTTTTTTTTCCCTCAGGACTGCAAACCTAATGAATGGTTTCCAGATGAATGGTCGTGTTGTGGACCCACAAAAACAGTCCATCATTGTGGAACTGTTACTTATGAAGAAAACTCAGGCTCGTCTTCAACAAAAAGTGGTGAGAATATGGAAACAAGTGTGACGGTTCTATGCAAGTGTTGAGAATGTGGAAACAAGTGTGATGGTTCTATGCAAGTGGTGAGAATGTTGAAATAAGTGTGATGGTTCTATGCAAGTGGTAAGAATGTTGAAACAAGTGTGATGGTTCTATGCAAGTGGTGAGAATGTGGAAACAAGAGTGACGGTTCTATGCAAGTGTTGAGAATGTGGAAACAAGTGTGACGGTTCTATGCAAGTGTTGAGAATGTGGAAACAAGTGTGACGGTTCTATGCAAGTATTGAGAATGTGGAAACAAGTGTGATGGTTCTATGCAGGTGGAAAGGACACACATAGAGGATAGGAGACAAGCAAAGTAGAATAGCATACAATGAAAGATACATTAGTTTGGAAATTTTTTAAACTGCACAAAGCCACGACCACAATATCTCTGTCTGCATTTTCTTCACATTCACTTTCTTTTTTCTTCTTTTCCTCCTACTACAACTGCTCCCTCCTACTTTAATTAACCTTCCTGTTCCTTCACCACACTCTCGTTCTCCTCAGGACTCAATAAGGAAGTTGGTGAAGGAAGCTGAGAACATTTCAAGATCCGTGTTTCCACCAGCCTTTTGAAGGAGGTCCTACACGCCAACTCACCCGAGCAGGCGGATCAGATCATTAGGAAGATCGCAGGTAATCAATAGGTAAATAAAAATGTGCCTCTATTTTAACTTAATTTTCCACATATATGATGAATGTCTATTTCCGTCTTGCAGCACCATATATTCACATGCACATACACGTACACATATAAAGGTGCGAACCCACGTCCCTCCCAGACATTGGTTTTCTCTCTCTCTGAACAGCTCAACTAAATGATCAATAAGCTGAGCACATCAACAATGGCAAGCACTGGAGGTCTGCTCTAATTATTGTATAAGAGCTTGTAGATATAGATATTGATAATCTCTCTCTCTCTCTCTCTCTCTCTCTCTCTCTCTCTCTCTCTCTCTCTCTCTCGTCTCTCTCATCTCTCTCTCTCTCTCTCTCTCTCTCTCTCTCTCTCTCTCTCTCTCTCTCTCTCTCTCTCTCTCTCTCTCTCTCTCTCTCTCTCTCTCTCTCTCTCTCTCTCTCTCTCTCTCTCTCTCTCTCTCTCTCTCTCCTCTCTCTCTCTCTCTCTCTCTCTCTCTCTCTCTCTCTCTCTCTCTCTCTCTCTCTCTCTCTCTCTCTCTCTCTCTCTCTCTCTCTCTCTCTCTCTCTCTCTCTCTCTCTCTCTCTCTCCTCTCTCTCTCTCTCTCTCTCTCTCTCTCTCTCTCTCTCTCTCTCTCTCTCTCTCCTCTCTCTCTCTCTCTCTCTCCTCTCTCTCTCTCACTCTCTCTCTCTCTCTCTCTCTCTCTCTCTCTCTCTCTCTCTCTCTCTCTCTCTCTCTCTCTCTCTCTCTGTCTCTCTGTGTGTGTGTGTGTGCATGCTAACACTGTTCACCTCCGTTCATGTTTCCCTTAATATTATCTGTATCTACTTTAGCTCCAGTAGTGCTTTCAGGAACATAGTTAGTTTCTTAGTGCCGTGGCGTATCTCACAGTAGTAACATTGCTGTGCCTATGTAATTACATTAACTAACATTCTTCTTTTCAATAGCCTCCCATGCCCATTGTATCACAAGATTAATTAATGTAAATTGCTGATTTGAAATAAATAGTTTTGCCTCATAACATAGTACAGTACTGCATGAAGTAGAAAGGTTAACTATAATATACATATAAATAATTTGTGGTTTCATCAACGTATTACTAGATGATTTTCCTTTTAACATCAATCATGTGTACTTCAAAATTCCTTGACCTCATTGTAATATGGTGTCCTAACTAAGTCCTGAAGCCTTTTCCCATCCGTGTCCACGTTACCCACGCTGCCTTTCCTTCCTGTAGACGAGCCAGACTACGAGGGATACAGACCCGGGAGTGGCATGTACAACAGTTCAGTGTGTGCTGTGCTCTAACAGAACACTGAACACTCGGCTTCAGACGACCCTTCCCATCACTACCTCCTGCTTGCTTTATCCTTTATAAGAAGCATCTCCCTCTTTACTTTATGCTATACTCTACACAAGACTTCACACTTCATTTGTTTCTGTCTTATCCTTATCTACTTCCTCCTCCTTGTCTTGTCTTGTCTTGTCTTGCCTCTTAGATGGAAATAATTGGGGAAACAAAGGTGCTTACTCCATCTTATGAACATTTTCCTTTTATGCAATCACAGGATGAAATTCATGTGATATTTAAATGAAATTGTTCCACTTAGGGAAACAAAATGTTCTTGACCCTATCCCATGTGTCATAGAATCAACATTACAAAAACTCACAAACATCTCAAACATAAATACAACTGAGCCATAATAATAAAAAAAAAGCAGTAACATAATAGACATGATGAAATTAGTTTCCACACTGTGTTGATATTCCTCTCCTCTTAGTAACATACAAACGACACATTCATTGAGGTGCATTGACATGTGGCAGCCTGGAATCCTGTCCTGCAACAATTCACCTTAAGAATGGCAGCGTTCAGCCTCTTGAGGACAGATTCTGTCAAGTACTGCCATCGGCACCAACAAGCACAATGACCTACGACTCCTTGACACCATAAATGTAAACTCATCCACATCCTCGTATGGTCACAAAGGAACAAACAATCCTTCTGTGATAATTACCTGTATCCTTAACAAGTGCCTGTAGGGAGCTGTGTGTGTGTGTGTGTGTGTGTGTGTGTGTGTGTGTGTGTGTGTGTGTGTGTGTGTGTGTGTGTGAGTGTGAGTGTGAGTGTGAGTGTGAGTGTGTGTGTGTGTGTGTGTGTGTGTGTGTGTGTGTGTGTATGTGTATTTACCTAGCTGTATTTATCTACTTGTAGTATACAGGGCCTGAGCTACACTCGTGTGGTCTTGTCTCTATATCTATATTTGTCTAGTTTTTAATTTAGTTGTACATTCTTTGCCATTATCACCTCTTACTTCAGTCCATTCAAAGCATCTATACTTCTTTGGGGAAAACTACTTTTTTGTGTCATTTAAGCAAATTCCTTTAACCAATTATTTCTTGCATCACCTTAAATTTCTAGTCTCTCCTTTTCTTCTCAATATTAGATCTTTTCTATTGTTTTTTTCCAGGCTGTTTATAAAGTCATAGATATTGTAATTGAGTCTCCTCTTTCTCTTCTTTCTTCACATGTGCTTAGTTGCATTTCTTTTATTTATTAATCTTTCCTCATATGTGAGATCTTTCAATTCTGGCGCCATCTTTGTTGCTATTCTCTGTATTCTTTCTAATTTCAACACATGTATTTTCTTGTGAGGGAACCATATTACTTCTGATGGTCCGATCATTGAAGTTATCTTTCTTCTCATCATATCTTTATCTAGGAAGTGAAAAGCCATCCATATATTCCTTAGCATCATGAATGTGTCACCAAATATTCTATTTATATACTTCTGTGATGATAACTTATCCTGTATTATAACTCAAATCTTTCACTTCTTTTACTATTGATATATTATTTTTCCCTAACTTATACGTCCGTGAGAGTTTCATTGCACTTTTCACTATTTCCAATACATGACAATTTTTTGCATTAAATTCCATTTTCCATGTGTTGTTCCACTCATATATCTTGTGTGTATATATATTTGTGTGTGTGTGTGTGTGTGTGTGTGTGTGTGTGTGTGTGTGTGTGTGTGTGTGTGTGTGTGTGTGTGTGTGTGTGTGTGTGTGTGTGTGTGTGTGTGTAATGAAACTGCTCAGCTCCCCAATAATATTAATAAAATATATGTGTAAAGCAACCAAAGACTATCACTTTGCTAGTCTCCTAACACAATGTATAACAATTGATTACCTACCAAGATGGACTCTGGTGTGTACTTCATATTAACTTCTACATTAACATTGGAAATCCATCTTTTTCCTCTTCTTTCACCTCTGGCTTATGTGAAGCAGCTATGCGTATAGATGCGTATATTTAGTAGTTTATATCTTGGTTACCTACACACCAACAGGCCAGTCTGAAGCACAGGACACATCAATGTACTCTGCTTCCCAGTATTACTCAGAAACAGTGGGATTAATTCTAACACTTTCATCAACTAGACTGACACCCTTTCTAACATTGAATCAGTCACGTAGAAAGATATAATTCCTAAAAGATATCTTCCTAAGCCTTTAAGTATCAGTCAACAGTACATACAACCAGTAGTGAACACACCTTATTCTAAGTATCCTTCCATGTCTTATATCCATTGGTAAAAAGCAGGTTGCAGACATGATGACCTGCTTGCAAGCCTGTTTTGTTAGTAGTTTTCCAGCCAGCCAGCCAGCCTGCCTGTCTGTCTGTTTCACTGTCCATCAAGTCGCGCGTATCCCTTTGCCTGTCTCTGTCTGCCCGTCTATTTCAAGTCACTCAGTCTGTCTGCTCATTAACTGTCTCCAATGTATGTTTATCCTTCCGTATGTGTGCTTACTTGTGGCTGCTACTAATTAATCTCCCTAAGAAAACCCTAGACGAAGGTGGAACAAAAGATGCCTCGTAATAAAAGTGTGCAAGGGAAGAAGACATATTGAGGAAAGAAGGATAAAAGGATAGCCGAAGAGAATTAAGGTACAGGAGGAAGGAGCGAGGGAAGGAGGAGGAGGAGGTGGTAAGGTGGTTAGGAAAGGAGGGAGGAACGAGAGGTAAGAGGCTATAAAACACGCCGGTGGTTCACTAATACACTCATTTCGACATTTCATCCACCCAACACTGCTCCTAAAGTATTATACGTAGGTCCTCGCCCCCCCCCCCCCCCCCCGCCGCCTCCAGTACAGACCATCAGGAGCATTATCACATCCATTTAACCATCCATCCATCCATCAGCCATTCGTTGCCAGGCGCTAAAGGTACATATTACAACATGCAGCCAAGTAATTGCGTCAACAAGTACCTAGTAATCCTTTCACTTCAATGCTGCAATCTATACATAACAAATCCGTTCACAGGGCAGGTAAATAGCGTGAATTCATTTGGTATTAAATTTACCAGAAACATCAACCCCGCCAATACACACACGGCACGTGTATAGAGCACAACAGACCCGTGGGTGATCCGTTGTGACCACCGCGCACCGCCACAGCCTTCTCTAGACAAGGCTAGAGAAGGCTGTGGCACCGCTGCCTGTGAGGACGTGGAAGGAAGGTGATGGAGTGGCAGGTTATCAGTTTTTTTTTATCAACTTTGTATTCTTGTCCTCCTCTCCTTTGTAATTCCACCCCTCCCCCCCACCACACTTTCCGTAAAATAAACTGTAAACTGAGTGGCAGGATGGAAGGGTGTTTTTAATGCTGGTACGAGAGCCAAGCACAGTGCAGGTTCTATGGGCCCAAGGAAAACTTAAAACATGAGGAACTCGAAACTTTATATATGAAAGTTGAACTACTTCGGTGGTGTTATAAATCGAGTTTTTTTTAGTACAATATATTAAAGTAAAATAAATCATTGACGGTAAAATCATAAATTCATGAAACTTATAATTTTCATTCATTCATTGACACACTTACAATAATGATAATAACAATAATAATAATAAATAATAATAATAATAATAATAATAATAATAATCTTCGTTAGATGTTGAAATAATATTACTATTCAATTACAAGAGAGCCTAATACACCAACTTAGCGGACGGTTTCATTAACATCGTGGGTAAGACATATTTCACCTTTTTGTCAAGTTTCCCTGTCAGTCACAAGACGCCACCTCTGTCAAACACCTTGGCACGAGAATCCCTTCCTCCCTCCTTTACTCCCTTACTCTACGTACTTTTTTTTTGGCTCCCCACTCAGTAAACTTTGGTCAGAGTTCCGCCAACAGTCAGTGGACCGTCGCTTGATGTCATTACCGCAGTGCTACGGCTCAACACACACACGCCCGTCCACCCATGCAGCCCCGCTCTAGCATGTTTTTCTATCACATGTTATAGTTACAAATGCATGAGTTCAGTAAAAATGTTCCGTGTTGGTGTAAAAATGAAAGAGATGTTTATAACTGAGCAACATTGACTGTGTGTGTGTGTGTGTGTGTATGTGTGTGTGTGTGTGTGTGTGTGTGTGTGTGTGTGTGTGTGTGTGTGTGTGTGTGTGTGTGTGTGTGTGTGTGAAATTGTCTACACAAAACAAAATAATTTCTTTATCATTGTTATTATTACTACTACTATTATCATCATTATTAGTATTACTATCATATTTTACAATGAATACACTAATGCAATAACCATTTCCTACAAACAAGCGGATATAAACATGAAACCCAATACCACCATTCAATAAACTACCATTTCAGCTCCACTCTCACTATTCAATAAACAACTACCTACCTATTACTACAATCACTCACCATTACTCTTCCTACAACGCATAACTGAAGAGAAACAAGAAGCTCCCCTTGTAATAACTTTCCTAACCTCACCTGAAACAATACCTGTTCAGCTTATAAACTGGAACAGAATGGAACGAGGTAAGCTGGGTAAGCTGGACGGGTTTCAGTGACGATAGAACTGAGCTTTAGTATTGGGAGACAAGGGGACAGAGTGAAGCTTGGGTAGAAATGGATGAGGAATGAATACGAGGCTGTTATGGCCTTAGGGTGACTCTTAAGTGTGAAGGAAGGAAGGAAGGAATGTAATATGAGGTTCAAAGTAAATTTTTGGAATCACAAGAATCAGCTGGAATCTAACGTTACTTTCTTAAATAATGGTGATTTAAGGTGCATTTTTTTTCAGTGAGTGTTTTGTAATATTTGTAAGTAGTGTCTGTGGTGTGTGTGTGTGTGTGTGTGTGTGTGTGTGTGTGTGTGTGTGTGTGTGTGTGTGTGTGTGTGTGTGTGTGTGTGTGTGTGTGTGTGTGTGTGTGTGTGTGTGTGTTGTCGGTTTTGTGGTTATTTGGGCTCGTTTCGCGCGTTTTATTATTATTGCTCAAGTTTACGGGTCATTCTTACTCTTAGTGTGGTTTAATATTATTGTTATTGTTATTATTATTGTTATTATTATTATTATTATTATTATTATTATGATTATTATTATTATGATGATCATTATTATCATTATTGTAATTAAATCCGTTAAGGTGTGTGTGTGTGTGTGTGTGTGTGTGTGTGTGTGTGTGTGTGTGTGTGTGTGTGTGTGTGTGTGTGTGTGTGTGTGTGTGTGTGTGTGTGTGTATCAGCGCCATAAAATCTACATATATTAGGCATTTACTCTTATTCTTAAAATTCTCACCATTATTTTTTTCATTTTTTGTATTAAAATTGATTTCCTGTGTTCTGTTTCTTCTCATGTGTAGTTGTATTCAATATGTGTGTGTGTGTGTGTGTGTGTGTGTGTGTGTGTGTGTGTGTGTGTGTGTGTGTGTGTGTGTGTGTGTGTGTGTGTGTGTGTGTGTGTGTGTGTGTGTGTGTGTTTAGTAATATCTGTTTCTGTGAGTTTGTATGTTTGCACGAACGAGTTTGTTATTTGTTTTGTGTTTGTATTTGATAAATGCCTCACGATGACGAGGAAGCGTTAGAGTTTAATACATGTAGTAAGGGATGGAGGAGGAGGAGGAGGAGGAGGAGGAGGGGGGGGAGGAGGGGGAGGAGGAGGAGGAGGAGGAGGAGGAGGAGGAGGAGGAGGAGGAGGAGGAGGAGGAGGAGGAGGAGGAGGAGGAGGGGGAGGGGGAGGGGGAGGGAGGTGGGCGTTGGCTCCTCCTCCCTCACTCAGAGATTGCGTGAAACTGTTTATATTTTGTTGTGAAATCCATTATATTTTAAGATATACGTTCATAATCTCTCTCTCTCTCTCTCTCTCTCTCTCTCTCTCTCTCTCTCTCTCTCTCTCTCTCTCTCTCTCTCTCTCTCTCTCTCTCTCTCTCTCCCCCCCCCCCAACCCCCACACACACACACCCTTGGTCCTTCCTCCAGCCACACATTCATTACGTCTGGACTCAGCGAGACTGTTGACAGAGTGCCGCGTACGCCTCCATTTCCTACACTCTGCAAGGAGCGCCACGCCGGACAAGGTAATGGAGGAAAAATCAGTCAGTTCACGTACCGCCAGCAGCGCGCCGCCTGTTACAAGCTGAGCGTTTGTCTGCCTTGGGCGTCTTGCTGGCACACGTAGGCTTCAAGGCGCAAACATGTAATACAAACACAAACTTCTTGATGAATTGATACCGTGCGTGGAGGTGGTTTGGTTCCACTATAAGATGCATAAACTAAAATAATAGTCATGTTTTAATTAAGTTATGCTCCTTGATAAAACAAAAATGTAACTACCCCAGGTAATTTTGTGTTTAGATTAACGTCAATTTAACGGAATAATGGAACACAATCTAATAAATTCCTTTATATTTGAATTGAAGGTAATTGTAGTATCATAAAATAAATCATTCAAAGTTTATTACAACACAACACAAACACGCTCAAAACTTAGGCCTGGCGAGCTCAGACGCAGGTTTTCTAGGAATTGAAGGGAATTTCCACAAACAAGTAATTACCGTTCTATCGAATCAAACACCATTGAAAAGTGTGTGTGTGCGTGTGCGTGTGCGTGTGCGTGCGCGTGCGCGTGCGCGTGTGCGTGTGCGCGCGCGCGCGTGTGTGTGTGTGTGTGTGTGTGTGTGTGTGTGTGTGAGTGTGTTCATTTAGCCTACTGCGAAAGATCAATAGAATCATACACGAACGACATAAGCAAAAAAATAAATAAATGAAACCCCGAATGAACACAAATTTTCATTACACAATAAAAAAGAAAAAAAAAGGACGACTCTTCTCCCACGTTTGCGTCGCTGCAGATAAACAATCGGCATGTCGTTAGCTGCAACACTACCGACACTTATTGAAGGTGGACGGACACTCGAGTCTTATATGGAAGAAGCAGAAAACAAAAAAACTATTTAACACCTCAAAGCAGGACGGCACATGACCCTCGACACGTGAGGCTTGTAATCGTGCAGCCTTGAAGCGCTGGTTAGTGGTTCTGTGACTCTTGTGTGTGTCTGGGGGAGTTACGCGCCGAGGGTTCAAAGGTGGTGAGGAAACTGAGAGGAGAGTCAGGAGAGCACAGCCACGTGCTGCCCGGTGTTCAACCTTCATTAATCTTCAAACAGTATTATTATTATTGTCTCTCAATGAAGAAGACACCGACACGTGATTTTCTTCTATTGAAAACGTGGTGATGGTATAATGTTTTACCTGGGAAAACTTAGTACGTATGCATGTACACTGTATTTTCATTATTCATCGTTAGCTTATATACATTCCCTTATTTACAGATGATTTGTTGAAGGTGGTATATTTCTGTCTACGTAAAAATCTACTGCAATATTTATCAGGGCAAAACAACACTATTATTACAGGTTTGTCTTTGCTCATAAGGTATAATTATTCATACCGCAGTATATACACTTTTACACTTTTGTTTCCCTTACATATCAACCTCCAAGAGAGACGCTATACAGTGCTACTCACTTCGTTTTAAATTTTGATATAATGATCGACATCCAAGGCGTTGTTAACACACTCTTTTCTGAAGCAGAGAGAAATTCCGTGCAAAAGTAACGCCAACCAACACTCGACAAACAGCTCAGTCGCGTCCAAATCTGATTACAAAGTCTTAATGCAGCAGCAGGTGGGAACCTTGGAGGGGAAATTCTTAGAGACGCTTGTGTATCTCGACCACTCTGCCCTGCTCTACCCTGCTTTGCCTTCCTCTCCTCTTCTTGATGTGTGTCTCAGACGGTACCGTGCACCTTCGTGGCTTCTAATGGACGGTGACGCACACAGAATGATTCCATTAGCACACCACTCACGCCAGACGGAGTGTGTGGCGGTAAAGCACATGCAGCCCTAACCTTTTGAACACCTATAAATTTTTTCTTCTCTCAACGCTTTTCTCCCTACGTGTCTGTTTCCGATCTAAATTGATAACCTGTAGCTGATCTAAGGGGAATAATTTTTTATGTTATTGCTAAACTGGCCAAGGGCAATAAAAGAAGATATAAAAAACAAGCCCACTTGTAATTGCATGATGAATGCTTTTGGAAAAACCATTCTCGTTAGTATTTTTTCTATTGTTATTGAAATCCTTTTACTAATTGCTATATTCATCCATTCATGTATCTGTTTGCTTCATCTTATCTAATAATTCATATATTTATCTATCCAACAATACTTGTAATCTATATATTATGGGTGTTATGTAATTATCTATTTATTTACTTCATCTACCAGTCAAATAGTCTTTTTATCTACCTGTTTGTATACTACCGGTACTATCACCTGTTTCCTTCTAATTAATGAACACCTGAAGCAGAGGAAGGAAGGGAAATAAAGTATGAAATATGGTAAGTTTCCTCGACAAAGCCTTCGTGCAAGTGTGTGTGTGTGTGTGTGTGTGTGTGTGTGTGTGTGTGGTGTGTGTGTGTGTGTGTGTGTGTGTGTGTGTGTGTGTGTGTGTGTGTGTGTGTGTGTAACAGGTGGGGTGAGGGAGGCGGTGGACAGGTGTGTGTGTACGTGTGTAGTACTAACGTTCAACAGGTGTGTGATCTGAGGTAATGTTGGTCTACACGTGAAGGCGACTCGGTGATGTGTTCTGGCATTACAAAGGTTAACAAATGAAGCGAAGGAGTTGAAGTGTGATTAATAGCACACAACACACGCACACACAACACACGCACACGCGCACGCACACACACACACACACACACACACACACACACACACACACACACACACACACACACGACGATAATGATTGTGTGGGGAAGCACGCATTTTGGTGTGTGTGTGTGTGTGTGTGTGTGTGTGTGTGTGTGTGTGTGTGTTGTGTGTGAGTTTGTGTGTGTGTGTGTGTGTGTGTTGTGTGTGTGTGTGTGTGTTGTGTGTGTGTGTGTGTGTATGTGTGTAGTGTGTGTGTGTGTGTGTGTGTGTGTGTGTGTGTATGTGTGTATGTGTGTATGTGTGTATGTAGTGTATGTATGTGTGTGTATGTATGTATGTGATGTATGTATT
This sequence comes from Cancer borealis, assembly GCA_036785275.1. Classification (NCBI taxonomy): domain Eukaryota; kingdom Metazoa; phylum Arthropoda; class Malacostraca; order Decapoda; family Cancridae; genus Cancer; species Cancer borealis. The sequence continues at coordinate 475 of JAXIVD010004715.1, read as the reverse complement.
ATGTATGTATGTATGTATAGTATGTGTGTGCATGTATATATGTATATGATGTATGTATGGTATGTTGTATGTATGTGTGTGTATGTATGTATGTAGTGTGAGTATGTGTGTTGTATGTATGTAAGTATGTGTGTATGTGTGTGTAGTGTGTTGTGTGTGTGTGTGTGTGTGTGTTGTGTGTGTGTGTGTGTGTGTGTGTTGTGTGTGTGTGTGTGTGTGTGTGTGTGTGTGTGTGTGTGTCTGTGTCTGTGTCTGTGTGTGTTGTGTGTGTGTATGTGTGTATGTGTGTATGTGTGTGTGTGTGTGTGTGTGTGTGTGTGTGTGTGTGTGTGTGTGTTGTCTGTGTGTGTGTGTGTGTGTGTGTGTGTGTGTGTGTCGTGTGTGTGTCTGTGTGTGTGTGTGTGTGTGTGTGTGTGTGTGTGTGTGTGTGTGTGTGTGTGTGTGTCTGTGTCTGTGTCTGTGTCTGTGTGTGTCG
>JAXIVD010004714.1:12500-27500 GCA_036785275.1 Cancer borealis | reverse complement strand
CACCATGACCTGTAAAAAGGGGGGATTCGTGGGCATCAGGCACGACGAGATGAGGGATGTGACGGTCAGCATGCTCTGGGAGGTATGGTTGTAGGACCAAAGTACGTGTGGAAATAGTTCGTATGCATAAACTTCGTACGCAATTGTTCTTAAGCAAATGTTCGTAAGGGATAAAGTTCGCATGGAATAAGTACGTACGCAAAACTACGTACGCTAAAGTTCGTAAGCAAATGTTCGTATGGTATAAAGTACGTATGTAAAAATAACGACAAAAGTTCGTCGGGACAGAAGTTTGTATAAAAAAAGTTCGTGTCGTGCCCGGGGGGGGGGTGGGGGGGTGTTATTTTTTTTATTGTTGTTAATTGTTGTTATTTTATTCTTTATTTAATTTGATTTACTTTCACTTCACTGCTGAAGGACCACCAGTGTGATTAAATTAACCTTGTCATTAAATTAACTTCTAATGGGGAACTCTTATGGCAATTAACAAGATCTTTACTTTGATTAATTATACTTTTAAATGGTCCCTGATATTATTTATTTCCCTGTATATTAAAAAGAAAAGCTGCTATCACCCCCAAAGGTTTAGTGAGAATTAGGGGATTCTCAGGGAATTTAGTTTCTTCCTAAAGGGAAGTTAAAATATTCGAAAGAGAAAATAATTACTACCAGGGAAATATAGGCGACCAATGAAAAGAAAAGGGAACTAATTTAACAATTTAGTTAATTGGTAGAGTGGACTGAGTTTCAATGAGACACATGGGTATGTGGATTTGTTTCATATCCTTTTTCAAGAGTGTTGAGCACTTCCCCACACTTACCTTACCACACCAACAGAGGTTATTATAACACGGAATCACTTTCTCAGATTTTACTTGAGTTATTTATTTACTGTATACTTTGAATATCACAGGCTGATCATTGAGTCTTAGAAACAGCTTAGTTATAGTATCAGACAACTTAATGGTTCATGGCAGAAATAACCTTCCTCAAAAAGAAAATAAATACCGAGTTGGCAATACTTATCTCACCCCGAGATACCAAACTCTTCACACATTACAAGTTATACCCTTGACTCCCTTCCCTGAAAAACATCACCTTCCTCAAAAAGAAAATAAACACCCAGAGTTGGCAATACTTATCTCACCCCGAGATACCAAACTCTTCACACATTACAAGTTATACCCTTGACTCCCTTCCCTGAAAAACATCACCTTCCTCAAAAAGAAAATAAACACACAGAGTTGGCAATACTTATCTCACCCCGAGATACCAAACTCTTCACACATTACAAGTTATACCCTTGACTCCCTTCCCTGAAAAACATCACCTTCCTCAAAAAGAAAATAAATACAGAGTTGGCAATACTTATCTCACCCCGAGATACCAAATTCTTCACACATTACAAGTTATACCCTTGACTCCCTTCCCTGAAAAACATCACCTTAAAGTAATATCATAGTTTTGTAACTGGGCCTGAGAACAGTTAAAGAACCTTTTCTCAGGGGATTTCCGAAATTAAGGTGATCTCAATGTTTCTGGTTATGCAGACATAGTATAATTCTTCCTCACTAAGTAGGAATACGCGATTCCTACTCCTGAATACATGGGCTGGGTCTATCAGACCGTCCTACGTGACACATAGTTCCCTAAAGCTTTACTCGGAATTTTGGCATTGGCTTTCTAGCCGTTCATTTATCTACAAAACAAAAGAAAGTAAATGAGAAATTGGTGTAACTGTCGTGGAGGCATTCTTTCCCTGTTCACGCGATCAAAAGTTGGAGCTGAGTCAGTATAATTCACTTCCTTAACTCAGAAGTTAATACACAGTCACAATAACATAGAAATTACCGTGAAAAATATATATTGTACACCATGAAATATTTTGTAGGGGAAACAGGGGACCATGTGGTTTTGGAACCACGTTGTCCTTCTTTAAGAGAAGGAAATTGGTATTATCCACTTATAATAGATCTCAATAGTGGTTTACATATATTGTCAGGCTACTGGGGAAGATTATGGATTATATATTAATGGTGAGAGGCATTGAATTTCACAAATATTGAGGGATTTCGAGAGCGATGTCACTCACCTGTTCACGCGATCAAAAGTTGGAGCTGAGTGACGCTCTCTGGGAAAAAAGGCGGGAGATGAGAAGGGGGGAAGGGGGGTTTTCGAGAATATTCCTCCTTTGATCTTATTATTAATTGATTATTGAGACATGAAATAGTTATCAGTTTATAGGAAATTAATTTTGACGCTAAATAAGTAACATTTAGATATCTATTGAACTCGATCTCTGGGTTACTATATAGGGAAAATTCTGGTGTACGTGACTTTTCTCAGCTAGACAGGCCCCATGGGGCGTGATCGCCTCACATGATGAAATATGACATCATTCTTAACACAATTTTGTGATAGATAATTAAGTAGATTAATTATATTTGACTATGGAGAGCATTTTAACAAGTTAATTACTATTAATAGTGATTAGATTATGATATTAATTTCTTTCCATAGAAAACTGTCTGGGGGGGGGGGGGGGGGGATGACTGCATAGGATTTGAAAGTTTGGAGAAACAATTCTAATATAAACATTAATATAAACATATATTATAAAATTATGAATGATATCTGAGTAAAAACATTTATATAATGCAGTATCACCTTGGGAATACAGGATCTACGGGCAGACTAAACAAAACAAAAAGGTACATTCAGTAGGCCTGTTTGAGATAAAATTGGAGGCATCACATTCGTATGGAAAAGGTTCGTATGCAAATGTTCGTACGCAACTGTTCGTACGCAAATGTTCGTCAGTGACAAAGTTCGTCTGAGAAAAATACGTAAGTATAAGTTCGTACGCTAAAGTTCGTATATAAATGTTCGTATGGTATAAAGTACGTATGTAAAATATTCGTAATGACAAAAGTTCGTCGGAACACAAGTTCGTATAGGAAAAGTTCGTATAGAAAAAAATCATATGTAATTATTCGTACGCAAATGTTCGTCATGGATAAAATTCTTCTGGGTAAAGTAGTGCGTACGGAAAAGTTCGTAAGCATGTTTGCATGGTAATAAGTCGCTATGGATAGTTGCTATACGAAGATTTTCTATACAAACTTTTGTTCGAAACCCATGAGAAATGGGGGGTGTCACTAAGAGCCGACCCTGCTGACAACCACCATCACCATCACCACCACCGCCCGCTTCGCCTCCGCCACCGACAACCCATGAGAAATGGCGGTGTGTCGGTGAGAGCCGACCCTGCTGACAACCACCATCACCACCACCACCACCGCCCGCTTCACCTCCACCGACAACCAACAGCATAACCTTGCACTCTGCCGCTGCCGTCTTCCCGTTAACGCAAAATAATATACATTGAGCACACAGATATGATTAGCCATTGCCTCCAGGAATTATTTCAAGAATAAACTACTATCTTCCATATACAACAACAACAACAGCAACAATTACTACTACTACTACTACTACAACAACAATAACAACAACTACTACTACTACTACTACTACTACTACTATTACTACTACTACTACTACTACTACTACTACTACTACTACTACTACTACTACTATCCTCCATATACTACTACTACTACTACTACTACTACTCTCCATATACTACTACTACTACTACTACTACCCTCCATATACTACTACTACTACTACTACTACTACTACTACTACTACTACTACTACTACTACTACTACTACTACTACTACTACTAGTAGTAGTAGTAGTAGTAGAAGTAATATTAGCAGTAGTAGCAGTAGAAGTAGTAGTAACAGCATATGGAGGAGGATAGTAGTTGTAGTATGTGGATGTGGATGAGGGAAGTACTTCCCTCATCCACATACTACTACTACTACCCTCCTCCATATGCTACTACTACTACTATTACTACTACTACTACTACTACTACTACTACTATTACTACTACTACTACTACTACTACTACTACTACTACTATTAATGCCACTATTACTACTACTACACTTCATAATTCAAGGCAGCACCGAGATTAATTGATGTGTTTGTTGGGAGAGTAGACAATAGTGTGACTGAAAAGGTTTTAAAGGAATATATTATGGATACTTTTGGCATATCAATGGTTTTAGTAAATAATTTGATTATAAAAACAAGTGAACATAAGGCATTTAAAGTAACGCTTAGGTTTTCAGAGAGAAACAAGTTGTTTGATGCAGATCTTTGGCCAGAGGATATTGTGGTAGACAAGTTTTACAATAGATCTAGAAGGCAAGCTCCTGTTGATAATACTGCTGCTAATTAGTTTTATTTCTTACCCCTTTTTATCATTATGGATTGTAATTTAAAGCTTTGTACATTTAATTGTTGCTCGCTGAGAAAAAATATTGATCCAATTAGGAATTTAACATCTTTAGGCTACGATTTTGTCTTTTTGCAAGAGACATTTTTAACAGATGAGAAACTTGGTGTTTTAAATTTTATAGATGAAAATTACGAGTGTATTGGTGTTGGAGCCACCTTCTCTGACAAGATATTGACTAGTTCAGGAGGCAGACCAGAAGGAGGTTTGGCTGTACTATGGAGGAAAAGTTTATCTCTGAAAATTAATAAAGTAGTTTTAGAAAAGAATTTTATAGTTTTTAATTGTAATATTTTTGGTTATAATGTTGTTTTTATTAATGTGTATCTGAATAGCATTAATTGGGAGGCTATTACGTTGAACAATTACTTGGAATCTTTGTCAAACTTTGAATATTTCTTTGAAAATCAGGAGTATGACTGTGTATATTTGATTGGAAATTTTAATGCAGACCCTTTTTATGGTAGAGCATGGCAATATCTTTCAGAATTTATGAGGAAAAATGACCTTAAGTGCTTTGATGTTAATGAGTTAGATGATAATTGCTTTACTTTTGTTGGATATGGTAACTCTGTAGCTAAATGGCTTGATCATGTTGTCGGTACAGTACATGATGGTATAAAGGTTGATAATATGAATGTTCTTCAGAATATCTATGGTTCAGATCATTTACCACTTGAATCAACCCTATGTTTTAGTGGAAGCTTGAATGTTTTTCCTCCACAGGCGTCACCCATTGTCAGCGACCGTTTTTATGTTACGTGGAATAATATGAAAAATGATGAAATACTAAACATTAATAATGCAGTTGATGCACAATTGCACACTTTTTCTACCTTGTCTGTACATGATTGTTATAGGACAGGCTGTCGAGATCCAAGATATGTGAGTGAGATTGATGAGCTGTATGAAGACCTTGTAAACACTGTTCAAAGTTCTTGTCAGAATTACATGAAAAAGTATGTAAAGAAGAAAAAATTACATGTTATACCAGGGTGGAACAGAAGTGTGAAAGACAAACACAAAGTTGCGAGAGAAAAGTACCTTAGTTGGGTAAACCATGGCAAGTTACGATATACAAGTTTACATGAAGAAATGCTGGCCAGTAGAAGAGAATTTAAGAGTGTTCTTCGGGAATGTAAAAGGAATGAACATAAGGAAGCTTGTAATTCTATTGTAAATAAATTTCAATGTAAAAATAAGACCAGTTTCTGGAGAGATGTCAAGAAAAGTAGAGGTGTCAACAAGGTATCAAATGTTATTGATGGCAAAAGTGGTGATATGAATATAGTACATGTTTTTTATACTAAGTTTTTACTTGATCAGCCTTAGTGTGATTCAAATGATGAAGCTGATATGTGTAATGAATTAAAAAGGGTTTGGTCACAAAGCAAAAAAATGTGTCTACGTGTATCCAATGTAACGTTAAGAAAACTTATATCTCGACTTAATGCAGGTCAGGGTCATGATCAGATTCATTCAATATTTCTTAAAAATGCTTCTGACCAAATTTTATGCAATCTTGCTCATTTCTATAATATCTGTTTTGTTCATTGCTATCTACCTATAAGTTTGTTAAAGGGTACTATTACTCCTGTTTTAAAGGATGCAAAGAAAAATGTAACAGAGTCTTCAAACTATAGACCCGTAATGCAGTCATCATGCCTTCTCAAGATCTTTGAATTACATGTTTTAGATGTTTTAAGTGAAAAATTGGTTTTGAATTTTAGATAATTTGGTTTTAGAGCAGAGTCATCTACCACAGATGCTTGCTTTGTTTTAAATGAAGTTATATTTAGATATTCAAAGCGAAAAAGATCGGGGTTGGCAACTTTTATTGACTTGAGTAAAGCTTTTGATAGAGTTGATCATTTCTTACTTTGCAAAAAAATGTTAAGGAGCTCCATTCCTGTGGATGTTGTATTACTGATTTTGCACTACCTGAGAAACCAGCAAGCTAATGTTAATTGGAAGAACTACACAAGTAATTCTAGTTTTATTGAAAAAGGTGTGAGACAGGGTGGCATTTTATCTCCTTTCTTATTCAATCTTTATTTGAATGATATTATTGATGAAATATCAGATATTAATGTTGGATGTTGTTTTGGCTTCTCAAGATGTAACATAATAGCTTACGCTGATGACTTGGTGTTTCTTGCAGAAACACAAGCTCAGATGATTATATTGTTTGATAAACTTACTACATGCATTGATAAACATTTTTTGAAAATTAATAAGGATAAAACAAAGTGTGTTATATTTAGTAATAAGATGGATGAATTAACTGAGAACATTGAGTTAAATAGGCAAAGGTTACAGGTGGTCAAGGTTATAAAGTATCTGGGTCACAAAGTTACTTTTAATTTCAAAGACACTGAAGATATTGCTTTTAGACTTCAAAATTTTTATGCTTCATCTAATAGTATTTTTAGGGACTTTGCATTTGTTGATAAACAAACTCTTTTATTTCTTTTTAAGTCATTTTGCCTTCCTGATTATGAGATTCCTTTATGGAACCATCACACTGTTTGTAATTCAAAAATATTTAAAACACTTGATATAGCATTCAGTAAGGCACTAACAAGAATCTGTGGTGTTCCTGTATTTGCAAGTAACCATATCACGGCAGCCCGGTGTGACCAGTTGTTATTTAAGCATCACGCAGCCTTTGTACAAGCCAGATATTGTAAAAGATTATTAAGGTCATGTCATCCTATTCTAAGGCTAAATGTCTCTCACATTAAGGATGGATTTGCAATGTTATATCTTTTTAACTATTTCAAAAATGAATATAATGTAAATGTTTTTCAGGAAAGTCTAGATATTATAAAATCAAGAATACATTTCATACAGAATCATGAAAGAAGAAGGTCTCCTTGTTTATATTATGGATTTTATTCTACTTTTTAAGTGATTTTTTTTTTATGTACATAATTTAACTATTTTAATAATTCTCATATTTCTTAATGTCTTACGTTGTATATTTTAGTATTTTAATCTTAATCATTGTCATACCGTTTAGAGTGTTGTTCACACTTTAATAACACTTTATTTTTTTCTGTCACTATATGCAATGCGACAATGTATACTCGCTATTGTGAAATAAAGGAAGAAAGAAAGAAAGACTACTACTACTACTACTACTACTACTACTACTACTACTACTACTACTACTACTACTACTACTACTACTACTACTACTACTATACTACTACTACTATACTACTACTACTACTACTACTACTACTACTACTACTACTACTACTACTACTACTATACTACTACTACTACTACTACCAATACTACTACTACTACTACTACTACTACTACTACTGCTACTACTACTGCTACTACTACTACTCTCCATATACTACTACTACTACTACTACTACAACAATTACACCACTGTCACAACCACCACCTTAACACACACACACACACACACACAAACACACACACACACACACACACACGCTCTCTCTCTCTCTCTCTCTCTCTCTCTCTCTCTCTCTCTCTCTCTCTCTCTCTCTCTCTCTCTCTCTCTCTCTCTCTCTCTCTCTCTCTCTCTCTCTCTCTCTCTCTCTCTCTCTCTCTCTCTCTCTCTCTCTCTCTCTCTCTCTCTCTCTCTCTCTCAGCAGGGTCGGCTCTCAGCGACACCCCACCATTTCTCATGGATTTCGAACAAAAGTTCATATAGAAAATCTTCGTCTAGCAACTATCCATAGCGACTTATTACCATACAAACATGCTTACGAACTTTTCCGTACGTATTACTTTACCCAGAAGAATTTTATCCCTGACGAACATTTGCGTACGAATAATTACATATGATTATTTTTATATACGAACTTTTTCTATACTAACTTTTGTCCCGACGAACTTTTGTCATTACGAATATTTTACCTACGTACTTAATACCATGCGAACATTTGTATACGAATTTTAGCGTACGAACTTTTACTTACGTATCTTTGTCAGACGAAGTTTATCCCTGACGAACATTTGCGTACGAACATTTTGCTTACGAACATTTGCATACGAATTTTTTTCATACGATATTTTACGCGTACGAACATTTTTTTAAAGAACATTTGCACGACGAACATTTAACCTTACGATTTTTTTTCCATTATGATTTTTTTTTATTACGAACTTTTTACATGACAAACTTTATACCGTACGTACTTTATCCTGACGTACTTTAGGCAAACGAACTTTATCCTACGAATTATTGCCATACGAAGTTTTTCTTTACGAACATTTGTCCGGAACCCGGGAGGTATGCCGCGACGTCTCCACTGACCCAACTCTTCTCCCTCTGTACCGCACATGCGGTAAAGGACGCCCAACACCGCCAACAAGGCCCGGGTGGACATATATGCTCGTGGATTCTGGACCAGAGGAGAGAGAGCCTTCATGGATATCAGAATCATCGATCCTATGGCCGCCTGCCACCGAGAGTTCTCTGGAAACCGCCCACCAAAGTAATGAGCAGGAAAAAAATCAGGGCATATAGGGAAAGAATTCTGCATGTTGATCAGGGTAGCTTCACGCCCTTAGTTTTTACCACGTCCAGCGGGATGGGCTCCAAAGCCAAGTGCTTCTATTCAAGACTTGCATATATAACCGCAGAAAAGAAGCACCAGCCAAGGAGTCACGTTGTCCCCTGGATGAAATGCCGTCTCTCTTTCTCCCTGCTCAGGTCTGCCTTCCTTTGTCTCAGGGGTACTCGATACTCTACCCCACAACCACCGATACAGCTGACCTGGACTACCAGACCACTGTAGTGGAGAGTGGCATAATGGTATAGACAGCATAGTTATATATATATATATATATATATATATATATATATATATATATATATATATATATATATATATATATATGTAAATAAGTATTGTATTTAAGTAAATAGTAGATAGGTAGTAGTAATATGGTTGGATGTCACAGTCAGTGGCGGCAAGAGTTGGGGCTACTGACCTCCAATTCGTGGAGCCCTCGTCTATTTCATAAATAAACATGGGGTAGAGGTATCTGTAGTAGTAGTAGTAGTAGAAGTAGTAGAAAAAAAAGAAAAAATAGTAGTAGTAGTAATAGTAATAGCAGTAGTAATAGTAATATAAGTAGTAATGTAATGCCCAAAATTTTCAAGTCTTGTACAGTCATCCCTCATTCCTTAAATCAGTTTTCTATGAAAAGAAAATTACTTCCTTATATTCGATTAATTAATATTCATTTACAACTATAATTAAACTCCATATCTTAAAGTAATTAACTTAATTAGCTTCCCTTTCACAGGCTTCTATTAAGAAAGATGGTGTAATATTTCCTTATATGAGGCAATCACAGAATATTCGCGCCAAAATTCCAGCTGAGTTATCAAGTGATCAAAATTTGAAGTCAAATTCATTAGCTTAAATAGTAACACTTTTTCTATACCAAAATTAATTCTGTATAAGCTAGTAAAAATCTCATATCTCAACAATCAATGATGAAAGTAATCAAATGTAAGAAAATCCTTTGTAAGTTGCCCCAAAAGATGCCACTCTTTGTTTCTCCCGCCTTCCCTTGTGAGAAGGACGCCAATCTTGTCTCACCCCCCATCCCTCCCGCAGGTCGGTGGAATTCTTGTGTGAAATCTCTTAATATTTGCTAAATCCTTTGTCATTCAGTGTTCTCATATATCCAATAATCTTCCCTTTGAATATGTCAACTCATTTAAAGTCCTTTTAAGGCTGATTATTAATTGATAATAGTAATTTTTTCATCTCTATTATGTGACATCTCAAACCGCATGGTCCCCCCTTTTCTCCCTTAGATATATTTCATTGTTTACTATGTATTCTTTTCACTCTAATATTTATGTTATATTGTTCATATATTATCTCATTTTTGTTTGTTGGAAGTGAATTGTCGCCAGTCTTGTCTCACCCCCCATCCCTCCCGCAGATTCCACATCAGTGCCACAAAACACAGTCACATACCCACATACACATTCACACACACCCCTGTCCCCTTTCAGACGTGTCTCCCATTAGTCATAATATTATTTGGAACAGCAATATGTTATGTTGATTATGTGTTTTGAATAGGAACAAGTTCGGAAATCTGGAAAGTGAGATTAAGTTCAGTGTTAAAACCAGGACCGATCGTGTTTCGAAAGTATTCTATGTGTTAATCAAAGTGAAATTAACGTATAGAGTGACCAACATTTTTATTGAGGTCTCTTGTACCAAATAAACTGAAACGTGTCACTCAGATTACCGAAGTTTGTGTAACATTATTGGGTTTATTGTCAAGTTTGTCTTGTGCTCTTTCGTTTAATGTGTTGATCTAACAAATTAGTGTCTACAATATCATGTGAAAAGTAATTCTTACTCTTTTGGCAAATAATAATTATAGCAAAATTAGAAGTTATTTCATTAGTAACATATGTCTTCCCCAGTGGTAACCATAGTGACTCCTTGTAGCTAATATTTATTACAACCAAAACTACAACAACAACAACCAGTGGCCAACTTTCGAAAAGGTTCCTATTTCCCTCAAAAATAGATGGTGGCAGCCTAATACCAACCCGCGTAATAACATATTTTATAAACCCCAGAGCATGACCAAGGGGGAGGTGGTAACATAACAACATTGTACATCAAATAATAATAATAATAAACTCTATAAAAATCTATCTTAAACCCTCCCCCCCCCCTGGCATGACAGTAATAATAAAAGTAGTAGTAGTAGTAGTAGTATTAGTAGTATTAGTACTAGTGGTAGTAGTTGTTGTTGTAGTAGTAGTAGTAGTAGTAATAGTAGTAGTAGTAATAGTAGTAGTAGTAGTAGTAGTAGTAGTAGTAGTAGTAGTAGTAGTAGTAGTAGTAGTAGTAGCACTAGTGGTAGTAGTAGAAGTCGCAGTAGGAGTAGGTGTTGTTGTAGTAGTAGTAGCAGTAGTAGTAGTAGTAGTAGTAGTAGTAGTAGTAGTAGAAGTAGTAGTAATAGTAGTAGTAGTAGTAGTAGTAGTAGTAGTAGTAGCACTATAGTAGTTGTAGTAGTAGTAGTAGTAGTAGTGGTACCCAACGCTACCAAGTCAGTCCTAATTGTTAAACCCGCACATTATGATATTGCAATGGAACTATTCAATGGCAGTGGAGTTAACTTGACAAAGGACAGACAGCGACACTTGGGTGCAGTAATTGGAACAGAGGAGTTCAAGGAGGAGTACGTTGGGGAGAAGTCTCGGAGTGGGTAAATGAGGTGGACATCCTGTCCGACATGGCCAGGACAAAACCACAAGCAACCTACTCAGCATTTATGCATGACCTACAACACCGATGGAGCATTGTCATGCGCACAACACAATCCCAGGCATCGGCCCACTCCTCAGACCGCTGAAAAACTCCATGATGAGATCCCGTCTCCTGGGGGATGACAAGAGGGAGCTGCTGACACTTCCACCAATACTGGGTGGGTTGGGAATCACATCCCCTGAGAGACTGGCCAAAGAAGAGAACATAAACTCTGTCAACCTCACCAGATCCCTCACTGAAAAAATTGTAGCTCAAGACGAACATGGTGAAACAGACTAGAATGCGATTTTGGAGCTAAAGAAAAACATCTCAAGAAACAGGCAAAAAGCACAAGGAGAAAGATTGGAACACCTAAAAAACCTCCTGCATGATGATACAGTGAGGAAAATTCATATTGCACCAGAAACGAGAGCGTCCATCTGGCTAACATGCCTGCCTATCAGAGCAAAAGGCTTCAGCCTTAACAAACAAAAATTTGTAGACGCCTTTGCTCTGAAATATGGTTGTCCAGTGGAGGGAATTCGCAGCACCTGTGCATGTGGATCTCCGACCAATGTTAACCACACCATGACCAGCAAAAAGGAGAGATTCGTGTGAATCAGGTACGACGAGATGAGGGATGTAACGACCATTATGCTAAGGGAGGTGTGCCGCTACGTCTCCATTGAACCGAGTCTTCTCCCCTTGGACGGTAAACACATGCGATACAGAACGGCCAATACCGCCAACGAGAGCCGGGTGGACATAAGTGCACGTGGATTCTGGACCAAGGGACAGTGAGCCTTCATGGACATCAGGATCTTCGATCCAATGGCTGCTTGCAACCGAGAGCTCGCCCTGGAAACCGCCTACCAAAAGAATGACCAGGAAGAAATCAGGGCGTATGGGGAAAGGATACAGCATGTTGATCAGGACATCTTCACAACCCTGGTCTTCACTACGTCCGATGGGATGGACTCCAAAGCAAAGTGATTCTATGCAAGAATTGCAGATATAATGGCAGAGAAAAAGCACCAGCCAAGGAGCCACGATGTCGTCTAGATAAATTGCCGTCTCTCATTTGCCCTGCTCAGATTTGCCCTCGTTTGTCTCAGGGGTACTCGATGCTTTGTCCCCACAACCACCGATACAGCTGGCCTGGATTACCAGGCCACAGAAATGGAGAGTGGCATACTAGTGTAGACAACATAAATATGTAAATACCTATTGTATTTAAGTAAATAGTAGATAAGTAGTAGCATAGACTACACCATATTTGACTGAACACTCGAAATCGGACCTTTTGCAAACAGGTCCTACGGCAGATTTTTAGAAAAATCAAATAAAATACTTAGAATTAAGATAGGAACCTCAAATAAAAAGCAAACACTTCAGTGTGATGTAAAGAATATGTTTATGAGCAACAAAAGCAAATTAGTCAATATACGTCATCGGTGGGCGACAATTATTAAATCCTAAGAAACCAAGAAAAACACAAAATTTGCAATAATTTCCAGGAATATTGGAATTTCAATTTAAAAACACTTACATGCATAGCCCATATAGTCTATATTAATATGCAATACCATAGAATACACCATACGTGACTGTGCACTCGAAATCGGGTCTTTCGCAAATGTGTCCTGAGGCGATTTTTTGTTTGTTTTATTTGAATAAAATACTTAAAATCATCATAGAAACCTCAAACAAAAAGCAAACACCTCAGAGTGATGTGAAGAATATGTTTATGAGCAACAAAAACAAATTAGTCAACATACGTCATCGGTGGGCGACAATTATTAAATTCTAGGACACCAATAAAAACACCATATTTGCAATAATTTCCAGGAATATTGGAATTTTAAACTGAAAACGCATCCATACATAGCCAATGTAATCCATACTAATATGCAATACCATAGACTACACCAGAGAGCTCTCCAATCAACATCTAAACCACCCGAGTGTCCTCCATGACCAGCTGCTCCATGGCGGTCTGCATCTCATCTGCCACCTCCTCCAAGGTTTATCGAGAAAGACTCACTAGGTTGACACGCCTGACGATGGCTCACTCTCAAAGAACTGGCGTACTTGCGTCCAGAGAGACACAAGTCACTGTCTTGCAGGGGGAGAAATATCTTTGTGCACAGAAAAAACCCACTGTCTGCAGTAGCAGTAAGTATAACTCCCTTGAAGAGAGACACAAATCACTGGCTTGTAAGACGCAGTCATTATCTCCCCCATTACCTATTTCTTCTGCTCCTGGAGCTTCTGCCTTTTCATTTGGCCATGGCTTCTAGTATCCCTCACACAGTCGCCAGTGGCCTGGCATTTGGAGAGCAACTTGGCGTGAACATCAGAGTTTGTATCCCTGCACAAGGTGGAGGCAAAACCATTGAAAAGATTGCCGCCCACGACGGGGAGAGTCTTGGTGATTACATTGTGCCCATTACAGCACTGTGCCACCTCAAACTCAGGGAACTTCCTGGCCAAGCCAACAAGGATCTGCAGGAATGTGTCCTTATGGTTGTCACAACCAAAAAACCTGAAACATATTGTGAATGTTAGCACATTACAAGTGAACACAAAATTATACAAATAAAAATAAATAACCATCGGAAAAAAAGAAATTCAGAAGTACAATTAAATTTATAAATTAATGGATTAATTCCTATAATTATATTACCTACTAGTCCGTAGCATCTATTCGTTCAAAGAATGTAAGAAAAAAAATGACCTAATGCATGTGTGTAAGCACTCACACAGTAACATAATGGCATATAAACATATCAAATATGTATGTATGTATGTATGTACCGATGCTGTTTACCCCATCAAAGAAAAAATAATAATGGTACTGTAATATAAATAAACTTTACTTACTTATTCCTCCTCTCCTAGTTATTGATTAGGGAGTCCCAGACACTCAAGGCGAAGCAAGCAACGTAGCACAAGGTTAGTGAAGGGTAATGTAGGCCTTCTTCCCCACCGTCTAGTGTCCCCCTGTCCAGCAGGCGTGTCAATGCATGGAACTTCTCGGGGTCCCAGCCCTCAAAGGTGGGCTGGTACTTTTCCTTGCTATCCCAGAAGAGCTCCTCCTGGCAGCACATAGAGAGGTCACCCAAGGATATCCTGTCCAGGTACCCCGAGAATTGCCCTGTAGCTGCCTCAAGCAGGTCTTCTGGTGGTTCAGGGTCCAATATTCTAAAGTTCACAAAAACTTATATTAATAAATTACAAATAACATAAAATGGTGTTTACAGACAAATACTTGGTGCCCCAAAATATGCCCAAACATGCACTCTTAGAGAAGTAGGAGCATTCAGCATGAAAGCAAGAATTAT
>JAXIVD010004714.1:5000-7500 GCA_036785275.1 Cancer borealis | reverse complement strand
CAACAAAATTTGTCCCAGTTTATTGGAAGTCAGCAAATGTCACCTCAATTCTTAAGAAAAGCGACACAAATATGAAGACAAAATGAAACTCGGTAATTCTGTGACAGCGGCAAACAAAGCCAAAAGAAAGACATGCAAACAATCTCAGCTTGGTTTTATAGGTGAGACATGTTACCTAATGTCAACAAATACCATATACCTCAAGTAGAGAAAAAAACAACATAATTATGAATACGAGACGAGTGGAGTTAAACTTGAGAACGTACAATGTGTCATATATGTTAGTGTTACGATTATGACAAATCTAAAATTTTCCCAACATTGTAAAGACGCCACTGGTAAAGCTAATAGAATGCTAGATTTTACACACACATTTTTCGTAAAAATAAAAATACATTATTTTATTTCTATATATCAATTTTGTCAGACCCCACTTAGAGTTTCCAGGGCAATTTTGGTGTCCTCACATTGCAAAAAAGATAGAAAACATAGCAACTGTCCAGCGTAGAGTTACGAATATGATACCGTCTATGCGTAATAAATATAATGAAGAGGGACTGACACTACTAAACATGTTCCCTCTTGAGTAATGTCGCCTCCGAGGAAACCTTACTGAGTGTTTTGAAATACTTAAGGGTTTACAAGTGTCGAAACAAATACATAGATTACAGAAGTATACATAAAAATAAAAACTGGACATGAACACACATATACACACACTTGCACACACACACACACGTACACACACACACACACACACACACACACACACACACACACACACACACACACACACACACACACACACACACACACACACACACACACACACACACACACACACACACACACACACACACACACACACACACACACACACACACACACACACACACACACACACACACACACACACACACACACACACACACACACACACGTACACACACACGCACAGAAAGAGAAAGAGAGAAAAAAAAGACAAAGAGAGAGAGACAGAAAGAAAGACGCACACACTAGAATAAATAAATAAATACATGAATAAACAAGAACACAAACAGTGAATACATACATACATACATACATACATACACACATACATACACATACATACACATACACATACACATACACACACAACAACAAGTTAATAATGCAAGATGAAGGAACATTTGCGACACGATGTTCAACCTTCGTGTCTGCCTGCGATCAGCTGCACCAACACAAGGTAAAACGCAATGTGGTCGAGGTGGAAGGCTCTTTGCTATTTCAGGTACTTTCTTGATGTAATATTGGTCGTCGCGCTGCGGGACGCCTAGGAAGATGGTACGTGACTTGAAATGAAGATGGTTTGTTGTCATAGCGGTGAGGGTGGTAAGGTAAGACAATACAAAACAGTTAAACATTACATTATAGATATTAGAGGTAGCTATGTGTCTATGTTTGTGTTTGTGTTTGTGTATGCGTGTGTGTGTGTGTATGTGTGTGTGTGTGTGTGTGTGTGTGTGTGTGTGTGTGTGTGTGTGTGTGTGTGTGTGTGTGTGTGTGTGTGTGTGTGTGTGTGTGTGTGTGTGTGTGTGTGTGTGTGTGTGTGTGTGTGTGTGTGTGTGTGTGTGTGTGTGTGTGTGTAGAAGGAAGTGTATAAAGTGATGTTGTTGTTGTTGTTGTTGTTTGGTTCAAGTAACACGTGCTACATATACATCAGCGTTACAGAGAACTTGCTTTGTCACACCTCAGAAAAATTCACTCTCTTACTGTGCACCAAAACTGAGTGAGATACGCTACATAACTATCATAACACACACACACACACACACACACACACACACACACACACACACACACACACACACACACACACACACACACACACACACACACACACACACACACACACACACTGACTCATTATTATATATCTGCCAATACGTACCTCATTAAAACACGTATGTTAACTCCCAGCCAACTGTTCACATAATAACATATAACCTTACATATTAGTGAAACGGTCGGCTGTTAAGACTCTCCTTCCCTTTGTTTCATCTTCCATTCAACTCTAATCTTACTAACATGATATAATGCCAACGTTCTCTTCATTAACAAAGCAAATAATGACCGTCTTTCTCCCACAAAGAGAATAACTACAATAGATATATTAAGCAAGAAAAAATTCACCCAATACATTGTTTTATTTATGTATTTCAATAGTGATGGAGATTATTTTTTAACCTATTGATAAGACAAAATGCTGCGCTGCTTCTTACCGTCAGTCACCACACGAAAGTAAGAGTCAAATATATTGTTTAAGAATAGATTATTTACGGTAACTTCGCTTCTCATGTTGATTTGCTTCACGTCTTATTCTGGAAATCCTTTAAAATGACAACTATCAATACTCAAAAGGAGGAATTAATTTACGGTGAGTTAATTTTTCGTCAGTATATTATATTTTATTCTGTCACACCTGCTGAGAAAACAAGGGAGTCAGGAAAACTTTTAT
>JAXIVD010004713.1:5000-27500 GCA_036785275.1 Cancer borealis | reverse complement strand
ATTTTTTTTCTTTGTTTCATTCACTTCCGCTTACGTTTATTTCCTTCTATGCTAGTCTCTCTCTCTCTCTCTCTCTCTCTCTCTCTCTCTCTCTCTCTCTCTCTCTCTCTCTCTCTCTCTCTCTCTCCCTCTCTCTCTTCTACAACCAGTTCCTATAATCTTTAAACGTTCTCTTTATTCCTTCCCTACACATATAAACACACACACACACACACACACACACACACACACATCCGCCGCCGCCCATGACAAACTTCCTTTAACTAGGATACCTCTCTCTCTCTCTCTCTCTCTCTCTCTCTCTCTCTCTCTTTTTCTCTCTCTCTCTCTCTCTCTCTCTCTCTCTCTCTCTCTCTCTCTCTCTCTCTCTCTCTCTCTCTCTCTCTCTCTCTCTAACTATTCCTCCATGCCTCCTTATCCTGTTTTCTCCCTTCCTCCTTTCTTCCATCCATCCCCCTACTTCTATAACATCCTCTTACCTTTTCATTACGTGCCCCTCCCTTCCTCCCTCCCTCTCTCCCTCCCTTCCAATAGCTAAGAATTCCTCCTTCCTTAATTCTCCCTTCCGTTTCCTCCCTTAGTGTATATTCTACCTTTCCTCCCTTTCTTCCTGTACACTCCTCCCTATTTCCTTTCCTATTACTCCTATTACTCTATACATTCACCTTCTCTCTCTCTCTCTCTCTCTCTCTCTCTCTCTCTCTCTCTCTCTCTCTCTCTCTCTCTCTCTCTCTCTCTCTCTCTCTCTCTCTCTCTCTCTCTCTCCTATACTTTCTTCTTTCTCTGCTGTTCCATTCCCTCCCTTTCTGTGCATCGATCTTGCCTCCTTCAGTGTCAGACGCGAAGAGCACCACAAACAGACATACTGATAGCTAGCCCCACGCCCCTTCACGCCCACAAATATTACATCAATTATTCACCAACACCAACAGAGACATACACACATACATACACAAGACTCCCTCCTCCCAGCACGAGTTGAAGTCAGTATTGTATTTTCTTCACCTTACTACGTCATCGCTTCCTTGCATGAAATTGGCGCCAAAAATTATACCGATGAGAATGTATACTAAGGTTTCGTCTTTCTATCCTTCATTTAGTAAGTTTCTTAGTCTAGAGGAGGGAAATATTCATGCCATTTTACCCTCCCTCTCTCGTCACTTCCTGTTCCCGTATCCTCTTCCTCCTCCTCCTCCTCCTCCTTCGTTCCTTCCCTTATGAGTTGCATTGAGGCGTGAACACAGTCAGATGATAACACTACCCCGTGAATCGTTATAGGACTAGTAATGTTCACGCCGTACACTGTGTTGGTTATAATTACTACCTCCCTCTCTCTCGTCTTCCCTTCTGTGTCTCTATAGATTTCTTAGTTTGTTTGTTTTTCCTTCCGTGTATCGTTTCGTCTCTAAATTTCCAATGATTTCGTGCGTTACTGACTTTCGTTGTGTTGTGTTTAGTGTAATGAAAGTTCAATTGATTTTATTATTTCTTTATCAAGTGTGTTATTTCTTATTATGATGATTCGTTAGTAAAGTTGAATATATCTTCCCATTATATATATAGGGTTATCAACACACACACACACACACACACACACACACACACACACACCTTCCCCGCTAACCCTAATTGCAAGGCGTGTGGGTTTGCACAGCACTCACCCCCACACACCCATATTATAGATCTGAGGGGCGCCGCTCCCTCCTGGTCCCCCTCACCTGAACGTAGTTTCAAGTGCCTTCCCTCCATCACCAAATTTACTTCACCACACATAAAACTTTGCACTCTTCATTACTATAACCATTTTTTCTTTCATCTTTCTATTAATCTATTCATTTGTTTACTATGTGTGTATTGACAGAGTTCCAGTTTAAACAATTTGGGTAAAGTTCGTGTTTCTTTGCTCCATATTCTACTATTACTTCATTTAGTTTTGAATCCTGAATGTTCCTTGCTCGCACTACCTTCTTCTTCAAACTATTCCAAGTATCAATATCCAAAACTGCCAGCTGGTGTCAAATTTGGTATTTTTCACCTAAAATCTCACGTCTCCCTAATCAATGACATATTTTGGGCATAAATAAATTGATGCCAAAAGAATGTCACTTGTTGTTGCTGTTTTGGCCTTTCAAGGATGCAATAAGTGTGTATTGCTTCAGGAGTTAAACAAACTTTGCCTTAACTGAAACTGCCCCATTTTGAAAGAAAGAACTGATTAAGAATTTCACTGATAGATACCAAATGTAAATCTTCACTGAAAGTTGATTAGAAGAAATAAATAAAAAGAGACTTAGTACTACATTAAAAGCAATCAAGGAATTGTTTATATATCAAATAAATTTTTATATTGCCTGAAAAGCATCACAACACCTAGAGCAAAGTTAACTGTCTGTGATGCGTCTGTTCATCACTGCACACACATTCTTATCACTATTACAAGTTTCCCCGGACACTACTATTGGTCGTTACTACATTAATAACAGAAATCTGGGGACAATTATTATGTGATGCACTTCATCTGCACTGTAGACTGCAAACTAAAATATCCCAAAACTGAAATGAAGCTGTAACTCTTAGTACAAAAAGATGATGGAAATAGAGTTCAATATTGCACCAATCTGAAATGTAAGCTTTTAAATATAACTTGCTGATAGGAGAGGATTTCAACAAGCAAAGAGAGAGTGTATAGATAGGGAGAGGTTGAGGCTCTTCTGTCGTGGGCATACCCTTGGGGAACTTTCTTAGGGGGAATGAGGCTTCACAAACTAAATAGATAGATAGTACAACTGGCTAAGTGTATGATACCAGCAAAGTGGACGTGATATAGGGAGGAACAAAGAAAAGAAGGTAATGCATATACTAAACTACCTATCAATTCCATGAACATGATCTTAAAACAATTGTAGATAAATATTCAGTGTATGTTGATGAGGAAAAGCCACAACACTGTCATAAGAACGATGCACGGAATGTTAAAGAGAATATTGCATAAGTAAACCATTATGAGGTGTTATCAAAGTATTGAGTATGGAGTAAACAGCAGCAAATAATATTATCTACACAAAATATACAAAATATACTCATGCATACACAACAGTAGGCTAATAATAATGATGATGATTTGGAAGGGTCCGTGTGTATATATATTTGCAGGTGTCAGTTTTGTTCACCTAATGTAAGCTTGCTAAACTATACGATCTCTGACATCCTCTCTACACAAGCCTACATCTCTGTTATCCTTCTCAACCATTTCATTACAAACTGTCTTGGATTTATCCCTGAAAACTCTACCAACTACAATCAGATGTCTATTTTACCCACCCTCCACCCATACCACCTCAGATTACTTCTTCTCCTCAACACACTCAAACACTCTATTCCCATCATTTTCCACCCTCATCTCTGCTTCATCCTCCACATCCCAGATTTTTGCAAGCATACAATATTACACTTTTCACACGTGCCCTTTGGATCTAAGAGAGTCAAATAAGTGTCAATAAAAACAATATTTCCATGAACTCCTTCCATTCCCATGTAATCCTCACCATTACAACACCATCTGCACAATTCATGTCTCCCAAATATGAAAAGTCCTCTACATATTCAAAGGAGTCATCATTTACATCAACGTATTCTCATCTGTCTCATCTCTCCCACCTCCCATCCTTCATACTAGTGCACATTTAAACACTCCCAATATACTTTTAATTCTGCATCTTGTGTGCACCCTCTTACCACACACACACTAATACACATACAAATAAAATAACACACACTCAACTGACCCTCACATGGAATTATTACTTTTATCTTAAGGTGTGTCTACAATGGAATATTACTCGACAAATGAACCTAATAAATATAATGTGATGAGCCGAACACAACAACCAGAGTCAATGTATATTCACTTTGCTTCCTGATGCTTGTCTTGTTCCAGCTGTTATAAAAGCTTGAACATCAATCCAAACTGTGCAATACCAAGCAAGGTGTTCAGGTGTTCAGGTGTTCAGTATCTTGATGCAGTTTCCCGTGAGCCTCAGAAAATGTTCGGTGAGTTTGGCTCAGCTTGTTGACATGTTTTCATTAGACTAATCTTGCTGGCTGTGTTTTGCTTGTTTGGTTAGTTCAGAGTGAAATGATCAAGTGTACATACACCCTTATGCAGATTTACACTCAGGCCCTTGGATTGTAACATGTGTCTCCATCTTTTGAGGTTAGGTTCTGCCTCAACATTATTATTTGCATATAACACCAAAGCATCTACATACAACACCAACTAACACCTTTCCTTTGTCATTGTTCACGCATTGCCCACCTACAACACTCCTATTCTTACCTTTTAACAGTTAAGTCAATGTGAAAACCTCATGTCCAGCAAGTGTTTCTGTGTTTCTGTCTTACCTCTATTAACTTATATTGTAGCTCTACATTTGCCCTCTAAGTACTCTACCTTACTTCTATCTTTCATCAATTCCCTAAAATATTTCTTTCCTCTTTCACAGCAGCATCAACTTCATCCACTTTGTGTCTTGGTGGGCCTCTTATCCGATCCTATACTAAGCATGTGACACTAAGATCTGCTTTTTTTTTTAGCTTTATATTGTTATTCTATGCTTCTATTAGTGCCTCAGTGGTGCAGTGGTTAGCACGTCTGACTACCAATCCGCTGGCCTGAGTTCGATCCCGGATGAAGACACAGTTCACCCAGCTGTTCATCTTCCCAAACGGGTTGGTGGATAAATGGGTACCTAGGGCAACCTGGGGAAGGTAAACTGTGAAAACTGAGATGTCACAGTGGCCCTGTGTCCTGGTGTAATGGATTACTTTCCACCACAGGCTCAAAGGCCAATGTGACGGGAGATTAGTGCCTGCACCTACACGCAGCTACAGTGTGTGCCCCAACTTTACTTTTAATACTTCTCAAGCCCTCCCTATCCCTGACTTTGAAGTTACTCAAGTGATATGTGTTGCTGCATACATTCTTTACTAAGTTCGTATTACCTTAACATCTTTTTCAATACTCGATCTGACTTTTCACCAAGAAGTAAACAATCTGGCTGCTACAACCCCCTCGCTGGCAGGTTATTTGGTGATTCACTCATATTTTTAAAGATATAATATTAAACACCACCACAGGAGCTGCCATGTGTAGATCAACTGGCCTTGTGCAGCCTCATTATTCTATCACGTTCTCATGTTCACAGCTTCAGCAAACTCCAGTATTTCCTCTCCTACATAAGAACATAAGAGCACAAGAAAATAATGAAGCTGCAAGAGGCCAGTTGACCTACACAAGGCAGCTCCTGTGCACCTAAATTTACCATTTGTTACCCTATTAGTGAACCAATCTTTACCTCTATCTTTCCTGTATCAGAACTTGTCTACTTTTCAGGTGCTGCAGCCATGTCCTGCCTGCGTGCCATGCAGGCCTTTCATACGAGGACACCAGTTACTGTCACTAGTTACCCCAGTGTGAAAAGATTAGGCAACTGCAAGTAACAGTAATACTGGTTGCCCAAGAGCACAACTGGCTTTGGTGGTGGTGCTCTCGGGCAACCACGGTGGTGTTGTGTGAAAGGAACCTAAGGACAGACGGGGAAGGAGGTGTTGGGTAACATGAATTAGGTGTGGGTGTACAAGCACCTCCTGTTGGACTAAAAACATTAACTACCTTTTGATGATGATGAAGATGGTGGTCATAGAAATGATCTGACTGTAAGTGTTTTCAAAGTCATTTATTTTAAACTTATCATATACTTAGTAGTTTTCTTAGCAAGAGTAAGAAAAAATAAGAGACATCTTAACTCACCTCATGTTTTTGGAATTGACACAGTGATTCCAACTCCTGGATGCGTTCACGGGAAACTATTACTTGGCTGCCATCTGTAAAAGTAATCTGATTTAGTTTTCACACTTTCCCACCAGTACCTAACACTAATAAATGAAAACTGTATCTGCTTCTCGATAGTTTATGGTCTAACATTGTGGTCACTGCAATTTCCGTTAAAAAAAAAAGTCATCTATATGAAATTAGGACAACCTTCTCAGAATTTATCAGGTAATGTAAAACTAAAACACTCAATTCTCCAGAGCATTCAGGTGAAGATGTAAAGTAATACCGATATGAACCATGTATTGCAGTATTCTTTATAGTAACTCATACAGACGAGTAACACTTTCATCCACACAAATACAAACTTTGACGTTTCACCCGTTCACACAAACCCATCCACCACACATATATCCTTCATAATTCACAATTAGAACCTGTTAATTCATATACATATATTGATGTCCACCTCTCCACACACACACACAACACTCCTACTTCACACGCACCGTGGTACATGACTGGAATAGGCTCACTCAGCGTGTGTAAGACTCCAAAACAATAGACTGATTCACGAAACAAATTCACACACACACACACACACACCTGTCACCACAACACAACACCTTTACACTAATAATTATGCTTGATTCACTCCCCTCTCCTCCCACAAAACAGTCTATTCCATATATATACGTGATATGCACCAAAACAAGTGCATATTACGCATTAATAATCAAGAAAAGAAAAAAAAAATCTACGACCTACCTACCCCGCCCACCTTTTGACAAGTACCTTAAAACAACACACTTAAGAGATAAAAGTGACCTTGAAATAACCTTAAATTAACTATATAATATAATTGAACATCACCTTCCACATCCTCGAGTCCTTCCGACAGTACATCGTTAGTGAAGGAGGTCAGCTGGCCCTTTATATCATTGAGGGACACGCTGAACCAAGACATTTTAAAGGCTCTCCTTGCTATTTTCAGGATCTTTTCCACCTCACTACATCACAACGACCTTCATTTTATAAGGTAAGTTCATGTGAAGGTCAGAAATGGTGAGAAAATGAATATAATAATAATAATAAACTCCTGCCAACTGGACAATGTTTTGATGGCTCCTCTAAGGGGTTACATCTTTATAATTTGTGGTAAATATATATTAATTATGTGTTATTATAGTGTATTATGGATGTTTTTATACTTATAATTATTTATATTGTATTAAAATGAATTGATATATTCTTGATAATGTAGTATGTTAATTTAGGGACGATATCTTTTCAATATGTGGTTAATATTTATCTACTTAATGTATGGTAAATCTAATGTGTGGTAAATATCTATCTATCTACCTAATGTGTGAAAAGATTGAAAGAAAAGTTACGTTCATTTCTCTCTTATAAAAACATATAAATCTAATGTGTGGTAAACCAATTCATTAAAACTTTCACTACTGCAAAATTTCATTTTTTTCTCTGTTTCATAAAGATAAAAATACTAATCCTTAAATACATGCATCTAAAATATCAAAACCTTTACTTATAACTTGTGATAAGGCAATATAACATTTCCAAAGATGTTCTTAAAGAGCCATCAGCCGGTCTTGGGAACACAGGTCACAAGAGGAAGAGGAAGGACACTAACCAGCCGGACATCTCTATCAAAGGTATTGATTTAAACACTTATTTGGGTATATCTAACTATATAACCTTAATTTTCACCTTCTATAACAACTACTTAACTTATAAACTGCAAGGAGAATGTTAATATAAAGGTCATTGGGTTGTATTAGAGTATATAATAATTGTTAATATTCAGCAGACAATCTTCTTTATATATCATCGTATTTGAGGATATTAATGGTTAATGACTCTTATTTCCTTTCAGCAATTAGTCTCAGAGTTTATGCAAATCCATATATTTAGCCTCAAGTAAACTATGATATTGTTAATTAGTAAATTCTTACAAGTTTTTTAGATTTTTACATCCTGAGAAATTTGATACAACCGAATATTTTTATTATCATCATTATTTATATTATTATTGAACTCCATAATGCGATCTCTATTCCTATCATTCTTGCAGTTGGTTACTTCCCTCAACATTATATTTATTTTTACTTGTCACTTCTCATATTCATACCCTATTGTAGCTTACCTAATGATAGCTTAGGTTAGGTAAGGAAAAGTTAGGTTTCACTTACCCACGTACAATTACCTGCCATGTATACTTATAACTGACATATTATTCACCCAACTGGCTCATACAGTCTCCTGGGGAGACCTAAGCTAACTGTCTCGTACAGTCTCCTGATAGGTATTACTTCATTGGTTGATGGTACTGGTGGTAAAAGGGTTATGAACAACTGCTTTACACTGAGGCGAGGCGAGGCAGCTCTAGTGTGTTGTTAGTAATAACGAGCATTCTCACCCTTTTTGTGCATGCTATCAGGATAAAATGGCTGAGGACAAACTTTCAGCCAAGAGGTGAGCAATGATGTGTTTAACTTAATGGCAAGCTTTGATGCCTCTGTGAAGTGTTCCACCATTCCTTTATATAAGTGATCGATAGAGTGGGTCAAATGTGTGTAACTGGCACAAAGTTACTTCACAGTACCCGTCATTATAATGCAATACATGCATAGTAGTGAAATAGGACACCTATGCACATGGAGTGGTGCAGACTGCCAGTGTTTGTACTTAATGACTTGTATCTCCTCAGTTCCAACCCATTTGAGAATCTGGTGACTCGCCTCCAACCCGACAAGATGAGTGGACGCATGATGAAGTACCCCTACACCTTCACCTCCAAGCTGGCACAGTTCCCACTGCAATACTACATGAAGAATGTGTGGCTCTTCAAGTACTATGCTTTTGGTATTGGAATGGGCATTCCAGTATTCCTGTTCTTCCAGAGAATGTGTAAGTTACTTTACTCTATTTGATAATAAAGGATAACGATTTACTTGTAACATTTAACGATGGCCTATATGCTTTTAAATCTTCCATTTAGCTCGATGTAATTTGAATTATTTTTCAACGATATAGTCGATGTAATTTGAATTATTTTTCAACGATATAGTCGATGTAATTTGAATTATTTTTCAACGATATAGTCAAGTACAGCAAGTGTTCCCTTACAGCTAACTCCCCCGAGAACGTAGCCAAGTTTGAGGCCAAGAAACAGGCAGAACACTAGTTGGAGAATCAGCCGCTTGTTGACCTTATCCATTATTGTACATTACATGAATTAAAGTTTAGTTCGTACAACTTATTTAATTTCTTCAGCCTTAAGCCCCTTCCACACGAAGGGCAAATGCACGGCGGGCACTCTGATTTGCCCGTAATTCTCTCACTTTGAAACAGTGTTACCAGATCAAACAGTCCAATTAAAGTAGGCACAGGCAGGCGAACGTATGACTTGGGCCGGACGACGGGCAGAGGGCAGAGTACAGTCAGAGCTGTGTCAGGCAACGTCGGCCAGTGGGCTAAACTTTGTGTGTTCGGTACGACAACATGGGTCGCCGGACAGTTAAGCTAAACGTATAGCTATTTCTATATTCCACAGTCTTGACATTCCACAGACATGGTTCCTCTCTGTACAAATCTATTAAATGCCAGGTTGCTTCCCTTGTCCACTTCTCCATGACCGTCTGGGCAGACATGAGTGCACTCTATCTAGTCTACAATAGATACAGATACCCACGGAGGGCACAGTGTTGACTTGTAACATCGTGTGTCTGGCAACGTGGTTCCTAGTTAGGCGCCCATCCAGTGCCTCAACAACGGGCACGGGCACTTCGATGGTTTGCCCGTGGTTTCCTCGTCTATGACGTCATCCACACTCGTGATCGCCACCCATACTACAAAATTGGTAACAGTGTCTGCCCGCCGTGCATTTGCCCTTCGTGTGGAAGGGGCTTTATATACTCAACGTTCCATAATGCCCCAGGAGGCTGGACATGTAGCTCAGGTAACTCCTGGTAATCATTGTCTCTCCAAGGTTCTGTACATCTAGTTCCATACTGTCAACGTGGATGGATGTCCCATTTCAAACGATGTGAAATAATTGTGCATCAATAAAAGGATTGTTTCCCCAAACCTCTGATGTATCATTTATTGGCAGCACGGTATGAAGACAAGCACAGCAGAGATTACAGAACATGCACTAATTATACAGAACATTTTGCCATCCATCTTAATTTCTCATTTTTAAGTCCGATGTAACCAATATAAAGAAGATGCAAACATATCTTGAACTTAATGAAGAGCCCTAAACTGCAGACCAAACTTTGCATTCCACAGTGTAGTGAAGAGGACAGAGCACAAGTTAAATTCACAATGGAACAAAAACAAACGATTGCCCTCTAAAGCAATATTTTCTTGGCATGAAATGAAATGCAAACCAAATGCTTACTGTACAACAAAGTGACAGCTCTTCTTCACATTACTTGTACGCTGAATCCTGTGAAAACTAACCCGACATGAAAAAATACATCCTTGTTTTTTTCCATGTATGTACTGTGGGAAATATAAGCTAGTTTTATAAAATTCAACCTTTTCATAGCATACTCCTACTTCCATATTAGATCTTAGTTGCATAAATGCTACGGTAACTACATTTCACGTTCTCATTAATTTACATAGAAGACTGTTAGTGTTTCCTATAGAATTAACTCCTTAAAAGGATTATCATATCAAAATAGAACTATAATCATAAAATATCCTTCACTTTTAATATTCATGATCTTAAGAGAATATAATCTATTTAAAGCTATGCAGGTCTTTAAAATTGAAATTATCACAGGTTAGCCATCACATCAGCTGGACCCACTGAGGCTAACGCAACACAAAACAAACTCCTCTTAAACTTTCAGGCTGTAAACATTCACTGGAAAACAACCTCTTGCACTGCCAAGAGAACCTGTCCACCACCACCACCCAACACGACACAATCATTACAAACACAAACTTTGGTGGTCTAGACACAGACGCATTAACCATGTTCCTTGTGACTGGATCATGGCAGACAATTATCCTACACACTACCTCCTAAATACTTCAATAACCACAGTTTTTTATAACAAGGTTTTGTTTAACATTTTCAAGTCACACACAAACACAGACGCACAACTAAAGGAAAGACTGGACAACTGTAGATAAGGAAACTGGACTACACGAGTGTAGCTCAGTCCTTGTATCCAACAACTAGTACGTCAACACACACACACACACACACACACACACACACACACAGTTGTATTTGAGGCAAACACTCTTAAGTAATCCTTGGACAACGCAAGAGATTGTGTTGTCCATATAGACGTTATACCATGTCTTCTTAACTTTAACTTGTGCAGTTTCAAGCGTATAAATATCCGCAATCCATAAAATTTTGCTCAATTGCGTTAAATGCAAAGCTTATAAAGGAGGAAGCATTTACTTAACAATTACATGGAATGATAGTTTTGTGTATAGCATCAAAATAATAATCTCTTCACTCCCAGGTTACTTAGCAAATATAGATCTGACTACAGTCCAATAAACACATTTTATGATTCGGTTATATTAATTCTAGCTACGCCTCTTTGGAGAATGTGAGCTCGGTATATAGAATAATTGAGTGATTGGATAACCGGCACAGTCTCTATGCAACCTACTTCCAATATTGTAATGAGCACAATGGCAAAACACCAGAATCTTAGTAGAGTCCCTTCTAAATACTTCCATAATCTTGCAGGTGGCAGCACCGTACAGTATAAAGTAAACTCTTCATGAACCATCCCAAGCAGGACACCAACCTCATGACACACTAATTATCAGTGTACAATACCTAATGTCAATTTTGAAAACTCCAGACTGCTGCCAGCCTGTTGTAGCTGGTACGGCAAAGTTGACATGCAAGTATTAGATAGACCACCCACAAACACACAATAATACACTATACTCAACAAACATTAGAACATCATAATATCTCCTTACAATACAATTTCCTTACTTACCCCACAACCAGGACCTCTTTGGTTATAAGCTATTTAAGACAAATTAAGAATAAGCTTGAAACAAAATGACAGAGTAAACTTCCCCATTGTTTACAATCAGACTATATCAATCAATATCAGGAACATTTGTAAATCAACTAAACTGATTAACGGATGAGAGTATTTATGGTTTGGCTGTACACATTTAGTTGTGCATTACTTTGTCATTAAGTAGTTCCTGCAAAACACACGCTCAAACCAGTCTTGTGATTATTTGTTCAAGTGCATCATAAGTTGTCGAGACCACTTAATATGAACCCACTAACTGTGTGTTCAGGTGTTGCATGAACTGTAATTGTGCAATGGAGTGCCATTTGTTACTGAAACAGTTTGAAGGTTTCTTTGCACCGGTTTTCGCTTGCATGTGTACAGTAAACTATGAAGAACAGTGCTTTCAGAGGCTAGTGTGAATATTTGAATATTTGGAAATCTTACTGAAAGTCTACGCTCTATTAGTGCAAACAATTGGGAGTAATGTACACTATTTATGCGCTACATTCTCCAGTAGTTTCCAAAAATAACCTCGACACTTCAACCATCCCGGTGTATCAGCAGTATACAATGTTCAGTAAAAGTATATAAGCGTAATGTGTGGATATGTAGGACCACACTGGACCGTGCCTTGTGGGTGATCACTAAATAAGAACAGATTATATATTCATGCTTCCTCAAATCCCTTCACAGAAACCCCAACCAGTTTCAAGAAATAAAAGAATACTAAGCTGAATGTTCTCGGTAAATTGTTATATATCCTTGAAAACTTTCCAACAGTGGATTCTTTGCATAACATCTGCATAAAATAAGCCTGTATTGCTAAGTACTCTAAGCTTCCTTTTGTTGCAGTACTGTCACACATAGTTGTTCATGGAGCTCAATTTTAGCTAAATGATGAATCCCAATTGCCTCCAAACCTTACCTTACCTTCACTATCAGTGGAGTTTACTTTTTAGCATCTTTCACCTCTTCTTCCTTTTCAGTTTTTGCCTCTTCCTTTGAGTCTTTGCTATCTTTGTCAACATTTTCCTTCTCTTCCTTTTTGTCTTCCTTTTTGGTTTTGGCCGGGGTGGTGGGCCGAGGACGGGGCTCCATAGACAGATCCAGTAACAGCTTGCCAACATTCTTCCTATCATGCATCTTCGTCATGGCATCCGTCACCTGAGTAGTTAATTAACACATTAAATTTACCTTTCCACGATCAGAGTATTGTGCACAATGGACTAAAGTAGAAATCCTCACTCCAATTTACAGAAGACACTCAAAATATTTTATAAAGACAACTGACCCTCAACCAAGACTTTGAAGCTAAGAGGAGAACCTTTGAAGAAGTTACTAACCACACATTCTATATCCATACTTCCTACATCCCCACACTGTCTTCCCTATCATCACTCCCACATATACTTAAACGTTCCATTACCATTTAGTGGGGAAGGATTAAGAAGGTAAAAAATGTTTTTCTCCCTAAGACCACTAGAGTATGAATATCTTGCCAAGAAATCAAATCAGCGAGGCAAACTTACATCTTCGAGAGCATAGGTGGAGTCAATGTGTGCCTTCACAATCCCACTCTGCCACTGCTTGTACACCGTCTCCACCACCTTCCTCACCTTCTCGTGACCACCAGGCTAAGAAAAAGTTATCCACGATTACTAAAATAAATCATGAAGACTACATTACTTGAGCATAAACAGCATCAGTTAAATAGACAACAGTAATGAAGGAGTCCAACCTGATGGTGAAGGAGGCGACGCAGGTTGAAACCAATGATGCCGCGGTTGTCCTCGTACAGCCGCAATGGAGACACTTTGTCCACCTGCCACCACTGCAAACACAGGACATTAGTGTGGGAACTTACATAATGGTTTTGTCTACCATATCAAGGACAATTGAGGCTACTAACACTTGACACTACATGTTACAGCAATGGATCTACTGTTAGTTCCTATGTCTTTAAATCGAGTTATATTACTCAAACAAATTATTGAACTAGCTTTGCCATGTAACCGAAGTATATGCACACACATGTTCTTAACTACTGAAAAACTTACCGATTTCACAACACTCAAGATGCTCTTTGTCTCTCCTGTCACGATGCTTGATGACCCTGGAATTAATGTACTATTGAATACATAGTTTTTAAAAATATTTCAAAGTAAATAACATTTCTGGACGAATTTGTTTGAATTGAAATTTCAAAAATCATTTGGTTGATCAAAGAAGATCGCTTTAATTTCCTAGTTAGATAAAATTATTGTTTTGAGCCGAGGGAAAAAAAAAAAAAAAAAAAAAAAAAAAAAAAAACAGCATAACAGCATGACAGTCCCCAAAGGTCCATCACACAATAACTTTATCCTGAACTGAAGTCAAGAATATTACCAAACAGGATGTAGCGTCCAAGAGGCTTGAGGAGTGTGTAGCCTCGGTTGCATTCTTCTCCCCCTTGTGAGTCCAGCACCACATCCACACCATTGGGACACACTCTGCAAACAAGAAAAATAGTGTAACTACTGCAGAACACACACATTTGTAAACAATTATTCATGGGTCCCGGAAACATTCAAATTTATCCTATTGTATTATTAAGAGTTTTTGACTTACTTTCTAACCTCTGCGTGCACATCATTCGCCCGGTCAATAAGATGATCAACGGAGTCCTTGATGTCTTCATGTTTGTTCTTGGATGCAATGCCCACCACTGTCACTCCTTCAATGTTCTTCAAAAGTGCACACACAGCTTGGCCCTGCATAGAAATGGAACAATTAGAAAGAAAGTTAATAAAATCCTGACTAAAATATTATTGTCTAAATCATCCAGACTTAAACCTTTTAACCTGGATAAACTTACTGCCACAAAAAGGCGACCAAAGGGGACAAAGAGAGTGGTAAAGGAACTCTCTGTATTCTCTCCCATAAAAAGACACGGCACAGAGGAGGAGGGAGGAGTAATGTCTTCCAGAATCCTACATCTTTGGTCTTTGCTATCCCTTTAAGGGGGATATTAGGTGGATTATCGATATAAATAGAATTGATATGTATTTAGTTACAATAGAATTCATACACATTAACACCTTCTGCACCATAAATTATTATACAAATGCACTATCATTGTTTCATTCATTATGACTAATTAACAACTTGGCGCCACAACAGCAAGGTGATTCATCATCATAGATAAGTACACAAACAATGCATGCTAAGTCTGCAACACTCACCACAGCCCCTCCAGCAGAGTGCAGCAAAACAGTGTGGTTTGATGTGATGTTGGCCAGGTCATGGACCAGCAGGTGGGCCACAGTGTAGCTCAAGGTCACAGCAGCTGCCTCCTGTACACCACAACCAACACAAACAGTTATACTAAGCAGTAAATTCTTGTCTAAAATGTAAATTTCATGAAAGTATGCATGCTAGCTATCAGCACAGTTGACAAGTATATATACAAGGGAATGGGAACTTGCTAAGGTGTACAGTTAAGTAATGTAAATATTATTATTCATAGATCATATATGCATATGCTTGTATCTTGCTGCAATTCGTTACAGCAGTCCAGCCAAGCCTCACCTGTAGGGGCATGGCCTCAGGCACTGGGTACACATACTTGGCAGGCACTGGCACTAGCTCAGCCCAGGCACGGTGGTCAGGCAGAGCCACCACTCTGTCCCCAACCTGGCACACAAAGGATCAAATAAGAATAATACTATATCATGTACATAATGATTTAAACATATTTTAGTTCAAGAATATCAATTCACTCTCCTTTATAGTATGTTCCTATTGTGACAATAATCTAAGCATGTATATTAGTGTACATTATTTTCTATTCTTTTCAAATATACCAGAGATATATGTACCTTTATATTCTCGACATCATCTGCCACAGCAGCCACCACACCACCACACTCAAACCCAAGGATGAATGGCGTCTTGGGAGGTGCTTCTGTCACTCCCTGACGCACCATCACATCTTGGAAACTCACACCACTGTCAAGAAAAAGTACCACATTCAAACGAATAAAATTTGCTACACATCATCGATTCCATCATGAATTTCTATATTAATGCTGAACACATCATAAAGTATACTAGATCATAAAAAGACCCAAACATGAAACCTATTAATCTTGAAAAGTAGGGAAAGTCAACTTGTATTAGAACCTTAAAGTACTGGAATAAATCAATGTTAATCATAAGGTCACTATCTTAAAAATAGCGACTTGATAATGACACTAGGAAACAATGAGTTCACTCTAACAAATCAATAGAAAGCACCCGACCTATCTAATAAGAATATGTGATGCACCAGTCTTGTCTGGATCCGCCTGTCATGGTGTATCTAGTGGAAAACAAGACATTTTTCCCTATGGTCCCTTCCTCTTATTCCACATGCTAATTCCTCGTTAGTGATAAATAGTAATTGCAGTGTGATTGCAAGAATATTTGGGGAGCATGAGATCTAATAATCGATAACCTTCTTTACCACTTATTTCTAGTATAACAGAATATCCCCAACAAGGAGTGCCGTGACAACATAAGTGCATCTCAAGTACATTAGAGGTCACACTGTTCTTTAATATAATATTGGAAGCTAATAATGTACACCATTATGCATCACCTAAAACCGGCAAAATGTATAACTATAAACGAAAACGGATGATCTGTTACGATTTGGTCTAGAAGTCTTGCATACGTAATTATTTTTTATATATCTTTCCGAAACATCTGCGTCACCAACAGATGAGATTGACATATAAGTAGTAGTAGTATTGTTACTGTACGTCGTTTTCCCAGTTTTAACATAATAACAACAGCATTAAAACCCATCCATATGGAACTGTGGATGAAATCAATAAGAAACGGAAGTGGTCTGGAGGCATAACTATATCTTAAACAACTGGTAATGTCAACTAGCAGTTACGGTAGAGTTTGGAGGCGAACGGAAAGTGGGTGTTGCTGGACGGACAGACAGACAGACGGACCCGTACATACACACATACATACAGACAGACAGACATAGAACGGGACTCACCACAGCTGGACACGGATCAGCACCTCCCCATCAGCCAGGGCGGGTTCAGGACGGCGCACTATTTTAACTGATTTCAATCCACCAAAGCCATTAAGAATGACAGCTCTCATCTCCTTGGCTGGCTCTGCTTCCCCTGTCTTACTGTCCTTTTCTGCCTCCTGCACAGGCTTGGCTTCAGCCTGAGCCTCTGCCTTGGTGTCTGTGCTGGGCTGCGTGTCCATCGTGCTTGCTGGCTGAGGTGAGACTGACAAGCCGGCGGCAGGGAGAGGCCCACCACAGTATGGTTGTCCAGACGGTGGTTTGAGGTGAAGTGGTGGTTAAGGAATGTTAGTGGTAATGACAGGCTGGTCGTAATAGTTGTTGCAGTACAGTAGAAGTATGTGTATGTATGCAATTGTGATGTTAGGGAAGGTAGTGATAGATGATGGTGATGTTAAGAGATATATGTAGGTGGTGGGAATGGAAACTGACAGGGGTGTGGTGGTGGTTGAGGTGTGGTGAAGGCGGCGCGGCCCAACAGGTGGCAGGGTGAGGGTGGCAGGGCGAGGGTGAGGGTGACAGGCGCGGCGACGCGTCTCCTGCCTCGCCCCCTCCCAGACTTCCGCTTCACTCTTCACACACTTATTGATCACTTCACCCTCAAAAATATCTCATCAATTCGAATGATCGTTATTGAATCCACATTAAGTAACTTTATATATTTATCTGCCTCTTGATATTATGTTTAGCCAATAAATGGTGAATGGATTAATGGCATGAGCATTCCGACGAGATGTGAGCAGCAAGGCGCGTGTGTGGTGGTTGGTTTTAACATTACTTGGCGCCGACGCTGTCATGTTGGAGCCTCATTCATGCCTCCACTCCATTCATTTACCCCTTCACCCTTCACCCACCCTTTTAACCATATGTGTTGTGTTCCGTGTATATAGCTATGATTGATTGTATATTAATATCAATGATTACTTTACTGTATGGACAGTGTGACAAGTATGGGTATAGGTTGTTTTTTTTATATATACATTGAAAAGGTACTGGCTAAGCCGCTAATGGAAAACAAAAATACGTTAAAAAAAAAATCTCGCTTGTTGCCAGACCCTGTAAAGAAGACTAGGAGATTGAGTTAAAGAGTGTAAAAGTGTAAGGTGTGCATAATGTTATGTAGGTAGGTACTAGGTAGTAGTAGTTGTCTTTAGAGGGCAGGCTGCAGCTGCTCTCTTGTGTAAATGAGACACTAAGGGAACCGGGAAGAGAGGACACGGGGAATCACTCAGCCTGCAGCACTGCCTACATCCCCATAAGTACGTACGTACCTCTCCACCTGCCTAGTCAGCTGTAGGGAAATTATATTATATATGTATATATATATATATATATATATATATATATATATATATATATACACACACACACACATATATATATATATATATATATATATATATATATATATATATATATATACACACACACATATATATATATATATATATATATATATATATATATATATATATATATATATATATATATATATATGTGTGTGTGTGTGTATGTGTTACTGTCATGGTAAATGTCACGGATGGATGGATGTAAATGCGCTTGGGGAATCCGAGCTGGAGATAAAATGACGTAATCAAGTGTGCCCATGTCATGCAGTACGGGATTCCTACACCACAGATCTGTCACAACGGTATAATTTCTAGCTTAATCAAGATTAACTGTAAACTCACCAACGTGACTATAACATGAAACAAACTAGTGTAAATATGTAACAAATTACTATATGCATAGAATTAGAATTTGCCACTACCATGTCCTCATGCCCTACACCACCTGTATACTGCATTGATGGTGCCCTCTTAAGATTTAACTACCATCTTACATTTTGCCTAATTCAAAACTGAATGTTTAAAGACTAAATACCCTTTTGAAAAAAGTTATTACCCCCAAAAAATCTAAAAGGTTATAAGGAAATGTAGATGTCTAGGTCTTGAAATAAAAAACTCATTTACAATATACATATGTATATATATATATTCATATGATTTCATCCAAATTCCAAACTGATGTCTCGAAGTGGATAAATACACCCTGGACTGAAAGATACAAGAATGACTGACTTAGTAAGCTAAACCTTATTCCATCATCATCACCATGTGTCTATTTGCTCAGATTTCAGTTTGAAGTTACAGAAATAAATTTGTTTTAATTCTGTTAGACCACAGCCATCATGCAACAGTGTGATTCTAAACTCAACTGCAGTACTTGTAAAGCAAAGTGACTTGGAATTTTTGAATATAAAAGGCATCTGTAAACTTAAAGCTATGACAACAATAGTGTCAGTTTCTACAAATATGCTTTCCTTCTATAACACTCAAGTATCATACTCATGTACAGTTACTTCGCTAATCCTTCAACTCATCAACCCTTTAATAATAATAATAATAATAATAATAATAATAATAATAATAATAATACAAAAAAAAAACAAAAAAAAAACAACAACCGGTAACAAAATTTAGTTGTAACTTCTCAACAGTATATCTATTTGGGAAAATAGCTGAATGAACACTGCCATTATGTACATTACTACGACAAACTGCTGCAATCACCATGCGCACACAAGCATCCATTACCAATAAAGCCTCCATTTCTAAACTTTTCTACACACTGCTTTCATTCATCAAAAAAGTAATTGTGAATGTTCAGGGCCCTTCCCTTCATATATTTGTTGAATAAACAACAAGGTCTTTCATCAAATAAATGACATAAACCTTTTAAACAATCAAAAAGTAAACACAAAAAGCATATCAATAAATAGGCAACATGAAACTAATTTCCTGGTGAATTAATGTTAACATTTTACAGAAATTATATCACAATATTCTATTTTTCCAATAGCAAAAATGTTTCAAGAAACACTAACATGCACAAGATTGCCATCAAGTAAATTGAAGTCACCCTAGGCACTTACTTTATGCATGTTAGTGTTGGGGAAGAACACATGTATAAAAATAAATGCTACTTCACATAATGACATGCAAGTAATAATTATAAACCTCATGAGCAAAGGATAACCATGTACTCCAACAACATTTCAACAACACAACCTCCAAATTTTATAACTGTTTACTTAAAATTCCATCTTTGGCCCGTCCTCACCAGTCCTCATGAGGCGGCTGCTGGGTGAGTACACTAGTAACAAACTCACTCCTTGGGCCACTTACACAAAGGCATTAGTGTCATCTGTTTTGTTTCAACCTTTGTTTATGCCAAAAACCTTCATCCTTATAATTGTTAGATTTCAAAACAACTTTCATCACATTCCTATAATGTGCTTCTGTACAAACATGCAGGAAATACATAGTATCTTAGAAAGATTAGTGTTTGAAGTGTCTGCACAAAGAGGAATGGGGCCATACTTGATTTATGTAGCAGC
Organism: Cancer borealis; assembly: GCA_036785275.1. Lineage (NCBI taxonomy): Eukaryota > Metazoa > Arthropoda > Malacostraca > Decapoda > Cancridae > Cancer > Cancer borealis. The sequence continues at coordinate 7,158 of JAXIVD010004713.1, read as the reverse complement.
ATTATCATAAAACTCAAGTGCTCTGTTTCCTTAATATAAATTATCATTATTCTATACCACATATTTACTCACTTTTAAGAAACTTCTGTCACCATCATCATGGTTTTAAGTTCATAATTAAGCAATGATATAACTATCATAGCATGCAAATCCAGTTTGTAATCCTGTCTATAGTTTTCAAACTAGTATTATTAACCAAAATTTGAATTGTATGCCTTTATACAATCTTGGCAGTTGTACTAGATAAATGTAATCCATGGATTTAACATCTTGCTACAGTTTCAAGTAAACTTTTCTTTGAATATATTACCCCCACATAAAAATTATCGCAAACATTGATAATGATATTCCAACAATTTGATAATCAAAACTAAATTCAATCAAAGTGATTTTCCTTTGAACCAGACTCTCCCCAAATCATACCTGTGCACTATTTTACCTAACTTACCCTATGTATCGACAAGTATGGTCAAAGGGACAATGTGATGACAACCTCTTAAGTACATACATTAAGGCCAAATACTCTAATTAAAATAGAGTCAGAAGAATCTGTCAGTTATGAGCAAAACTGAACCACAAAATTGCCTGCCTCCAAGCCAACAGGAATTGCAATTTGAAGCTGTGTAGTTCTAAAATGGAAAAAAAAAGCATAATCTACCCTTGGTTTACAACAAAATCTCATCTTAAAAAAGAAAAGAAAAAAATTCCTATAACCACAGTCTTCTAAACCCATAATGCAAGATGCCTTTAATAAACCTTAGTGGTAGACTAGTATGTGAGGACAAATGGGATCTATACAACTTATCTATCCCTTGCATATCATACAAGGCAATGATACACAAGGTTTGGATTTGGGAGAAGTTCATTATGGCCTCAAGACTTGGCCACCAGTCATATATGTCAGCAGCTGTGAGGGTATACTGAACTGTACAAAACCTGTGTGTCTCCCAAGCTGATGGAAACTAAATGACAACGAAGATGAGATATGAACGGCACTTGACTTCATGGCTCATCACATGGCACGTATCTCATGAGTAGTATAGGAATTGGACCTCATGCATGTCTACTCATAATAGCCAGAAGTCATCCAGTCACAGCCATCAGCAGCAACTTTATCATTGGTAGCATCCCATAGTATGGATCTATCTATTATCATCATTACATTGGCTATTTTTCTTTTATTATCATTGTTGAACTGTAGTATATATCACTTACAATACATAATAATTACCCATGACAATGCTAGATCATTCAAAATTAACATACACAATTGAAATTTGACACAAGAATTATAAGAATCAATGTTACACTCGTAAAGTATAAAAATAAATTACTAAAGCTCTCATATGATTTTCATCTGCCATCACAAGACTGAAAAAATGAAGATCAAATGCAAGCAAGCAAAATGAAGCATAAGTTGGGTATATGGTGAACATTGCCTCGCACATTTTTTTAGCTTGTTGAAAAAAAATACGTTTAACCTAAACATCAAATTAGTCATAACAACACCTCAAAATACTTCAAAACATACTGCAGATTTTACACGCACTTCCCTTCATCAAAATGTTTCTATATATGAACATGAAACTCTCCATTCTCTGCACTCAGGCAGTTAGTTCATCCTTTTCCTTCACCAATCTCACCTCCTAGGACATGGAAGGGAAGTAGCAGTGCAAAACAAAAACATTAACATAACGCACTACTTCTAAAAAAAAAAAAAAAAAAAAAAAAACTGCTGATGATTACCAATGGAAATCAAATATGAACTCAATGCCCGGAAAAAAACCATAAATAAACACGAGTGATTAGTAGAGTAGAGCGCGTCTCTAGGAGAGGTTCAAGCCCCAGCACAGAACACCAGCTGCTCCTCAACTCTCTTGTGCTTTTCTATCCTCCTGAAAAGAAACCATAAATATTTCCTCCATTAGGAAGAGAGAAAAAACAATGACCAAAACAAGATAAATCATTTGGTTACCCCATTGAATGCTGCACTGTATAGTTATATAAGTAAGTAATTCAAGAAAATGTATCAGGTAGGAAGGAAGCCAGTCAGACCAACATAAAAGTGCAAAATCCCCATTAGACCCGACCTGCACCTTAGAAGCGAGGACTGGCAGAGTTGGTGCCTGTAGTGGGCTGCTGATTCATCTGGTTACGT
>JAXIVD010004712.1:10000-33787 GCA_036785275.1 Cancer borealis | reverse complement strand
AATCGTACCCCTACCTTCTCTCCCTTGATCTCTGACCTCGTAATGTATAGTGAGTTAGCGGGGTGTGACCTTACCAACGAGCGGGCGGCGGCGGCGGCGGCGGCGGCGGCGGCGGCGGCGGCGGCATACCAGCTCCGTTCAACCCTGGCCTCGCATATTGGCACGAGGGTCCGACTGGCAACGTGAATATGCATAATGGTATTGCAACGCATCGCCTCTATTCAGTCATGCACCCAAACCAACGTCCCGGCCTGTCCCACCCTTCCTACCCTTCCTACCCTTCCTACCATTACTCTGCTTCCTACCCTTCCTTTCCTTCACCCAAACCAGCGTCCCGGCCTGTCCCACCCTTCCTACCCTTCCTACCATTACTCTGCTTCCTACCCTTCCTTTCCTTCACCCAAACCAGCGTCCCGGCCTGTCCCACCCTTCCTACCTTTCCTACCATTACTCTGCTTCCTACCCTTCCTTTCCTTCCTCTCCTTCTCCTTCCTACACTTCCTCTCCTTCTACTTATTCTCCTTCCTCCCGTTCCTCTGCTTCCTCCCTTTCCTACCCTTCCTACCCTTCCTACCCTTCCTCTACGTTTTCCCCTTCCTCTCTTTCCTACACTTCCTACCCTTCCTACCCTTACTCTTCTTCTTCCTCTTCCTCCCCTTCCTCCTCTTCCTACCCTTCCTACCCTTCCTACCCTTCCTACCCTTCCTATCCTTCCTCTCCTTCCTCTCCTTCCTACCCTTCTTACCATTCCTACCCTTCTTCTCCTTCCTACCCTTCCTCCCCTTCTTCTCCTTCCTACCCTTCCTTTCCTTCCTCTCCTTCCTCCCCTTCCTCCTCTTCCTACCCTTCCTACCCTTCCTACCCTTCCTATCCTTCCTCTCCTTCCTCTCCTTCCTACCCTTCCTACCCTTCCTCCCCTTCTTCTCCTTCCTACCCTTCCTTTCCTTCCTCTCCTTCCTCTCCTTCCTCCCCTTCCTCTCCTTCCTCTCCTTCTTCCCTTCCTACCAGCCTCCTCCTGTTTAATTCTCCAGCCCAACTTGCCTATCTCCCCCTTCCTCCCTTTCCTCCCAGTCTCCTCCTCCTCCTCCTCCTTCCTCCACCCGTCTCCTCTCTCCATCCACATCCGGTCCAGCCTCTTCCTGTATTTCCTTCCTCATTTCTCCCATCCAAAACGCATCCATTCTCCCTCTGTTTCCACTCACATTACTATTATACTCTCTTAACCAGCTCAACCCTTGCTCAAGCTCTCTCTCTCTCTCTCTCTCTCTCTCTCTCTCTCTCTCTCTCTCTCTCTCTCTCTCTCTCTCTCTCTCTCTCTCTCTCTCTCTCTCTCTCTCTCTCTCTCTCTCTCTCCTCTCCCTTCCGTCCCAGATTTTCTCTCCCCCCCTTCCCTCCCATCCGTCCTCTCTCCTTCATCTCCCCTCCTCCCACAACCCCGCCCCCCTCCCCAAGGGACCTGCTCGTTAATGAGGGTGAGGGAGTAAACCACAGGCCAGTTTTGACGCGGAGATTGTCAGGATAAACACAGGTTAATGATATGATGGCCTGGGGCGGGACGGGGCGTGGCAGGGCGGGGCGTGGCGGGGGGGGTTGTGGGTGGGGGAGGGAGGGGGACTGAGCCGCCCTCCTGTGAATGAGGCTCGACGCATGGCTGGGCTGGCGGGAGGGAGGGATACAGGAGGGGGGCGGATGGAGAGACATGAACAGGAGCTTTGTGGAGCTTCTGTACGTGTGTGTGTGTGTGTGTGTGTGTGTGTGTGTGTGTGTGTGTGTGTGTGTGTGTGTGTGTGTGTGTATGTGTGTGTGTGTGTGTGTGTGTGTGTGTGTGTGTGTGTGTGTTTAACGATGCCGTGGATAAACGAAATCGTGTGAAATACGTAAAATTTTAACGAAATGTCTTCCTATTATCACTCTGAAAAATAATTGTACAACCTCAGTAGTTTAAAATGAGAGTGAGAAGCAGCAGTGTGAAGACATGTGGCTGTTAACACACACTTAGACAAAACACACACACACACACACACACACACACACACACACACACACACACACACACACACACACACACACACACACACACACACACACACACTCACACACACACACACACACACACACAAACTGTCTCGCCACGCAGGCAGGCGAAGGGGCGCCGTACTCACCTCAGTACATTTGTGAGTGCAAACACGAGGTACATTTTGATGGAGATAATTGTCGAGACCATTAATTGCCTGGTGGGGGAGTAGCGCCGGTGGTGGTGGTGGTGGTGGTGGTGGTGGTGGTGGTCCCCGGTCAAGGGCCCCACCGGTGTTCAGCAAACAGTTTACAACACTGAATGGCTTACTGAAGGTATAAGCCATTTAGTTACTACATAATGGCCTTAATTATAAGGTTATACAAGCAATAGGTAAAGTAAGGCAAGGGTACAGAGGAGGCGCACGTCACAAGGCTCTGTACTACTCTGTACCTGTACCTATATTCATCCTGTCATTCCTCCTTCCTTCGTTCCCTCCTTCCTTCCTTTCTTGCTTAGTGTAACTGCCTTCTCTCTTTCCTCACCTTTCAGACTTTTCTTCTTTCATCCATTATCTCTCCCTTTCTTTCTCTCCTGTCTCCTCGCATTTCACTCTTTTTGTCCTTCCTTCCTGGTTCTGACGAAGGAGACCCTAGAGCATCTCCGCTGTCCTATTCTTGAAGGCTTCCTTCCTCAGGTTAATTAAGCCTTGAACCCACTGCTTTTTCCAGTGCAGGGCGGATAGAGGGGAGAATGAGCCTGAGCTAGACCAGCAGTCATGGTAGAGATGTCTAGAAGGACCGAGCGAACCTCCTCTGTAGGTACGCTGTCCAACCTGTCTGCCATCTCTTGCAACCACTGTGCGATCTGTGAAAATCCCGTAGCGGTAGAGATTGCAAGAGAGGCTAAGAGTCTATCTCTATGATCCCTAGTCAAGGCAGACCTGGGAACCTGTAGCGTCTGCCATGAAAAATCGGTCTGTGACAGGGGCGGAGCTAGAAGAAAGTCCCTGATGCTTGGATCCGAAAAAGTGGAGTCAGAGAAGAAGTAGAGGGGTGAGAGGGGAGAGGAGGCGAGGGGAGACTCCGCTCTTGCCAACTAAGTTGCCCAAATATGCCTCGTGTCCAAGTTCAACTTCTTCCAGTTAACGAAGTTTTGGCTCCCCATCGTGGCCACCCTCCTGCCGTCACTGGTTTGAGTCACCTCGGCAGAGGACGACGAGTCCAGAAAAGTTGCCGCCGCTACTGCGTCCACTGCATCGAAAGCAAGAAGGGAAGGAGGGGTGGGATTCCCTTTTTGAGAGGCGAACTCTACAGTATTGAAAGACCTCGTGGCCATCATGCCTCACTCGTGCCCTGACTTCTAAGTCAGTCCTGGGTACTAGTGCCGAGGAATCAGGTTTGTACTGCATCACGAAGGGCTTACCCTCGGAGTACATAACAGGCCATGAGGAAGGGACTTCCGTCCAGTCAAAAGCTACCCCAGCCTCCCCCGACGAGGGCTGGGTCAAAGAAGTACCAGATCCCGAAAGGACTGGGACAGAAGAGTTGAATTCTTGGGGAAGACTTCCCTGTGGGAATGAAGATGGTTGGGGATCCTTTAAATCCACTAGAGAAAACTGCTGCTGGCTGTGCTCTGACACTTCAGAGGCGGCAGATCCGGAAGGTGAAGCAGCTCTCTCGTCCCTATTCATCCCACTACTGTTTTGTAGTAGGTCTCTGATCTGAGAAAACATCTCCATAATTTGTCCAGAAGACGGCTTCTCCCGTTGAGCAGAGTATGCACATATAAGTATCCGTGAAGAAAAGCACCAAGGTGTTATGTACGATGCACAATGAGAAGGATATTATTCAGTGGGTAGGGCACTCTTTAGGGGTATACTATCCCTAAAGGGCTAGTGTACCCCTCAGAGGGTAGTGTATCCCCCATAGGGCAGCATACCCCTCAAAACGTATGGTACCCCTTAGGTGTAGAGTACCCCTCAAGGGCTACTGTACCCCTCAGAGGGTAGTGTACCCCCCATAGGGCAGCATACCCCTCAAAAGGTATGGTACCCCTTAAGTGTAGAGTATCCCTCAAGGGGTAGTGTATCCCTCAGAGGGTAGTGTACCCCCCATAAGGCAGCATATCCCTCAAAAGGTATGGTACCCCTCATGGGTAGAGTACCTCCTCAAGGGGTAGTGTACCCCTCAGAGGGTAGTGTACCCCCAATAGAGCAGCATACCCCTCAAAAGGTATGGTACCCCTCATGGGTAGAGTACCTCCTCAAGGGATAGTGTAGCCCTCAGAGGGTAGTGTACCCCAATAGGGCAGCATACCCCTCAAAAGGTATGGTACCCCTCAGGGATAGAGTACCTCCTCAAGGGGTAGTGTACCCCTCAGAGGATAGTGTACCCTCCATAGGGCAGCATACCCCTCAAAAGGTATGGTACCCCTCGGGGATAGAGTACCTCCTCAAGGGGTAGTGTACCCCTCAGAGGGTAGTGTACCCTCCATAGGGCAGCATACCCCTCAAAAGGTATGGTACCCCTCAGGGGTAGAGTACTCCTCAAGGCCACAGGGGGTAGGGTACCCCCAGGGATAAGCTACCCACCAAGGGGTAGTAAGCCTTACGAGGAGCCAGTTTCCCGTCAAGGGGTAGGGTGCCCTCTAGGGGAGTAGGGTGCCCTTAAGGGGGTAAGAAGCCCCTCAAGGAACCCAAAAAGACTAACCCTAAAAACGTAGGCCCAATACTCTTCATAACAACACAATGGTCATCAGAGGCAGTAAGTGCCAGAGAGCGTAGGTTCAATTCAATTCAGTTCTTGTTTTACTTTTCCAATTCTTTCCCTCAAACTTCGCATTACTTCTTGAATACTCTCTAATTCCAACTCAAGCCTTTCTTTATAATCTCCTTTCTTTATCAGGATTTCATGTTCACCTTCCTTAATTTCTTCACTATCTTCCTTCTTAATTTCATATTCTTCTTCTTTCCTTTCAATTTCAAATACATCTTCATCCTTCTTAATTTCATATTCCTCTTCGTCCTTCAATTTCCTTTCAATTTCACATACATCTTCATCCTTCTTAATTTCATATTCCTCACCGTTCTTTTCAATTTCACATACATCTTCATCCTTCTTAATTTCATATTCCTCACTGTCCTTTTCAATTTCACATAAATCTTCTTCTGTCTTAATGTCATATTCTTCGTCCCATTTAATTTCACATTCCTCATCTTTCTTCTTAATTAAGTGAGTCGTGGGTGGTTAAGTGTCGGTAATGTTGGTCACTTGTTGGTGGTTAATAGTTTCTATGATTTTTTCTTCATTCGTCCGTCCCAGACATGTGGCAGAGTGTGATTGATGCCATACGACTCAACAAAATGAAGGAGTAACATATATTGCATATATTGTTTTTTTTACACTCTTTGGATGCTTGATAGATATATGTAAGTTATTTTGGTTTGTTTGTCAAGCTGGTATTGGCACATGGTAATCATCGGCATGAATTGATGTTGCGTGGTGGGTCTGGCAACTCAATACTTCACCCTATGGCTTCCAGTCAACCCGGGTGGCTGCCTTAAACCAATCACTTCAAATACATCTTTTGTTGCCGTATAATAACATGGATGCCCTATATAGCACCTCATCCTTGCTTTATACACACTATAACAACACTGGGGTTATCTCCTAAGATACGAAGGCGAGGATATTCACATGAATATTGGTATGAACAAAATTGGAAGCAGTGGAACTCGACTAGGAAGTGATAGGGTTGAGGCGTCGGTCCTGATCGCTGCGCGAGTCCCCGCATCAGTTGCCGAGGAGGTGGTAGCCGGTGTCCGGGTCACGCGTTATTTACCTCAGTATTAATACATCAGTGTTATTATGATGTGTTGTGACGACGCAGTGGTGCAGACTTAACAGTGACAAGTCAGCGGAGCGTTGGAATAGAGTAACAGTCGCCATGGAACACAAATATACACTCTCTGCTTTCCTGAGAGGCTGGGAGGCGTCAGATGCAAGGTACAGAAATCACCTGGATATTTTCTTGCACATTTTAGTTATACAATATCTATGTTCTGCATCTGGTTTGTTTTTGGTCATTTGTCTGCTAATGGTAACCACACAGAGGCAGTGAGGGAAAGGATACCACTTGTGACGTCATCCCTTACCTCTTTCCCTATCCGCTCACTGCCCATGTAATGGTAGTTTATTCCTTGTTTTTTTGTTCCTGTTTATCGTGTTTGTTATATTCAGGTCGTGCAATGGTGTCATGAATGTCTCAAGTAGTCATTTGGAACAGGTGGTTAAACAGCCATACTTGAGCAAGATGTTATAAACTTTGGTTGTGTAGTTGATTGACTCGTTTAGACCACACACAAAACATCGCCTTATGGTGTGCCCAACATTCAAGTGTAACGTGATGTTTTTACTCATGAGTGAATCAACAGATGAACTACACTAAATTATATTGCAATTGGACAGAGAAAGCCAGAAAGTGGGTTTAATTTTTAATATGAAAAAACAAAGGTGATATTCAATAATTACACACTAGAAAATTAAATTAGAATGAATGATCAACTAAAAGATTGTATCCAGGAATTCATTTTCTTATGACAAAAAATTGGTGGATATCTAGATCATGAAAAAAAGATAGGTCTATATGTCTCTCTCGTAGTATTGGTGTAATTGTTTCCTTGTGAAGATAAGTGTCAAGTTGTTTACTTGTTGAGGAGTTGAAGCAAGGACGTGCATTGTATTTTTTTTCAAGGAAGATCACGGTGTCTGCTGCTGACAATGTCTCCGCACTAACCTTTTCACCTATTATCTGTTTTACCTTATCATTCCTTGAAAACACATTGAACATATAATAGAAGAAATTTAGATTTTTCTTATGACAAGTGACAATTTCACCAATTAGCGGCACCAGCATTTAGCTTCATCTGTATTTATTGAAAAAATATAAAAGGAAGGTTATGTTAACTGATCACTTTCACTAGCACCTTTCCTATGAAACCAGTAACTCAGTGTGATTGTACACTCAGCGATATAATGAATCATTCGTGTAATCATTGCCATGGAGTTTCAGTGTCATGGTATTGAACAGACATTTGTCTTGTCATCATCATCAGCGAGACATTTGTGGTCCAACTACTGAACATATCGTATGCAGGCCAATTGTTGAGTAAAAAATAAAGGAAGTCATTAGTAGCTCAATAACTGTGGAAATAGTTTGTAGCCCAACAGCGTTGGAAGTGGTTAAATAGCCCAACATTTGTAGAGCCCTTTCTGGTTTTATAATTCATAATCTGAGGATGAAGGTTGACCAGTATTGTGAGAAGGTAACCCATTATAGAGATATCGCTTGGCACCTAGTGCTGGCAAACTATATGGTGGCGGTAAATTGTGATATTTTAGAAAATATCTACATAATCAATAGGGTGTTTAGAGAGTATTCGCTCGCCCATGTATGTATTCGCTCGCCCATGTATGTATTCACTCGCCCATGTATGTATTCGCTCGCCCATGTATGTATTCGCTCGCCCATGTATGTATTCGCTCGCCCATGTATGTATTCGCTCGCCCATGTATGTATTCGCTCGCCCATGTATGTATTCGCTCGCCCATGTATGTATTCGCTCGCCCATGTATGTATTCGCTTGCCCATGTATGTATTCGCTCGCCCATGTATGTATTCGCTCGCCCACGTATGTATTCGCTCGCCCATGTATGTATTCGCTCGCCCATGTATGTATTCGCTCGCCCATGTATGTATTCATTCGGCCATGTATGTATTCACGCGGCCATGTATGTATTCACTCACCCATGCTCATGTATGTATTTACTCACTCATGTATGTATTCACTCGCCCATGTATGTATTCGCTCGCCCATGTATGTATTCACTCGGCTATGTATGTATTCACTCACCCATGCTCATGTATGTATTTACTCACTCATGTATGTATTCGCTCGCCCATGTATGTATTCGCTCGCCCATGTATGTATTCACTCACCCATGAATGTATTCGTTCACCCATGTATGTATTGACTCACCCATGAATGTATTCACTCGCTCATGAATGTATTCACACCCATGCTCATGTATGTATTTACTCACTCATGTATGTATTTGCTAGCCCATGAATGTATATGCTCGCCCATGTATGTATTCGCTCGCCCATGTATGTATTCGCTCGTTCATGTATGTATTTACTCACTCATGTATGTATTTGCTACCCCATGAATGTATTTGCTCGCTCATGTATGTATTCGCTCGCCCATGTATGTATTCGCTCGCCCATGTATGTATTCGCTCGCTCATGTATGTATTCGCTCGTCCATGTATGTATTCACTCGCCCATGTATGTATTCGCTCGCCCATGTATGTATTCACTCGGCTATGTATGTATTCACTCACCCATGCTCATGTATGTATTTACTCACTCATGTATGTATTCGCTCGCCCATGTATGTATTCGCTCGCCCATGTATGTATTCACTCACCCATGAATGTATTCGTTCACCCATGTATGTATTGACTCACCCATGAATGTATTCACTCGCTCATGAATGTATTCACACCCATGCTCATGTATGTATTTACTCACTCATGTATGTATTTGCTAGCCCATGAATGTATATGCTCGCCCATGTATGTATTCGCTCGCCCATGTATGTATTCGCTCGTTCATGTATGTATTTACTCACTCATGTATGTATTTGCTACCCCATGAATGTATTTGCTCGCTCATGTATGTATTCGCTCGCCCATGTATGTATTCGCTCGCCCATGTATGTATTCGCTCGCTCATGTATGTATTCGCTCGTCCATGTATGTATTCGCTCGCCCATGTATGTATTCGCTCGCTCATGTATGTATTCACTCGCCAATGTATGTATTCGCTCCCCCATGTATGTGTATCATATCATATCTGTATATCATTGTTAATTAGTTTTAAGATATTCATTGTTTTTAGCCGAGAGAGAGAGTGTGTGCGGGTAAGGGAATTTTCCATTCCCCCCCTAGAATTCACATGCCAGTCAGAGGCCACACGTGCCGCTTCCAATCAGGAACGCTCTGTGAGTTTGATGTCATCACAGGTCAACTCAGGCCAATCATAGTCGCGCATTTTTAACCGCGCGACCCCTTGGCTCCACCCACTCTTACTCCCAGTCGCCCGCCGCACGACTTCTCATCCTCACTTCTCTCGCGGCCTCCATTCTGTCAAGTAGCTCATCATCTCTCAGCTCGCTACCACCATCAACAAGTCGTCATCTCTCTCAAGGCAGGCTAAGGTCATAGTCACTGTATATTTCTATATCTACATCAAGTGTGTTTTCAATATATCATCTATATCAAGCCGTGTGTGTTTCAACAAGACCTCCAGTATCATCCACGCTACCACTCTACTCTTCCAAGCCAGGTGGGTACCCGGCCCCGGTACCAAACATCTATTCCGATACAATTGGTGGCTCCGGGTGGCAAGCACATCCTATTCCAATACATATGTATTCGCTCGCCTATGTATGTATTCGCTCGCCCATGTATGTATTCGCTCTCCCATGTATGTATTCGCTCGCCCATGTATGTATTCACTCGCCCAGGTATGTATTCGCTCGCCCATGTATGTATCCGCTCCCCCATGTATGTATTCTTTCTCCCAAGTATGTATTCTCTCGCCCATGTATGTATTCACTCGCCCATGTATGAATTCGCTTGCCCATGTATGTATTCGCTCGCACATGTATGTATTCGCTCGCCCATGTATGTAATCGCTCGCCCATGTATGTATTCGCTCGCCCATGTATGCATTTGCTCGCACATGTAAGTAATCGCTCGCCCATGTATGTATTCGCTCGGCCATGTATGTATTCGCTCGGCCATGTGCGTATATACTTGTCATTTTATGTATTTGCTCGCCATTGTATGTATTCGCTCGCTCATGTATGTATTCACTCATCCATGTATGTATTCACTCACCCATGTATGTATTCGCTCGCACATGTATATATATATATATATATATATATATATATATATATATATATATATATATATATATATATATATATATATATATATATGCGAGTGAATACATACATGGGCGAGCGAATATATTCGCTCGCCCAAGTATGTATTCACTCGCCCATGTATGTATTCGCTTGCCCGTGTATGTATTTGCTCGCCCATGTATGTATTCGCTCCCCCATTTATGTATTCCTTCGCCCATTTACGTATTCCCTCGCCCATGTATGTATTCGCTCGCCCATGTATGTATTCACTCGCCCATGTATGTATTTACTCGCCCATGTATGTGTTCGCTCACCCATGTATGTATTCGCTCGTCCATGTATGTATTCGCTCGCCCATGTAAGTATTCGCGCACCCATGTATGTATTCGCTCGGCCATGTATATATTCACTCGCCCATTTATTTATCCGCCCGCACATGTATGTATTCACTCGCCCATGAATGTATTCGCTCGCCCATGTATGTATTCACTCGCCCATGTATGTATTCGCTCATCCATGTATGTATTCGTTCGCCCATATATGCATGTATTTGCTCACCATTGAATGTATTCGCTCGCCCGTGTATGTATTCACTCGGCCATGTATGTATTCACTCACTCATGTATGTATTCACTCGCCCATGTATGTATTCACTCGGCCATGTATGTATTCCCTCGCATGTGTATGTATTCACTCGCCCATGTATGTATTGGCTCTTCCATGTATGTATTCGATCGCCCATGTATGTATTCACTCGCCTATGTATGTATTTGCTCACCATTGAATGTATTCGCTCGCCCGTGTATGTATTCTCTCGCTCATGTATGTATTCGCTCTTGCATGTATGTATTCGTTCATTCATGTATGTATTCGCTCGGCCATGTATGTATTCGCTCGGCCATGTATGTATTCGCTCGGCCATGTATGTATTCGCTCACCCATGTATGTATTCGGTCGGCCATGTATGTATTCACTCGGCCATGTATGTATTCAATCGCCCATGTATGTATTCACTCGGCCATGTATGTATTCACTCGCCCATGTATGTATTCACTCGGCCATGTATGTATTCACTCGGCCATGTATGTATTCACTCGCCCATGTATGTATTCGCTCGCCCATGTATGTATTCACTCGGCCATGTATGTATTCACTCGCCCATGTATGTATTCACTCGGCCTTGTATGTATTCACTCGGCCATGTATGTATTCACTCGGCCATGTATGTATTCACTCGGCCATGTATGTATTCGCTTGCCCGTGTATGTATTTGCTCGCCCATATATGTATTCACTCGGCCATGTATGTATTCACTCGCCCATGTATGTATTCGCTCGCCCATATTTGTATTTCCTCACCCATGTATTTATTTGCTTTCCCATGTGTATATATGCTCACTATGTATGTATTTGCTCGCATATGTATGTATTTGCTCATCCCTGTATTTATTTACTCACCCATGTATGTATTCGCTTTCCCATGTATATATTTACTCGCACATGTATGTATTCTCTCTACCATGTATGTATTTACTCACCCATGTATATCTTTGCTCGTCCATGTATGTATTCGCTCGCCCATATATGTATTCCATTTCTATTCCTTCCATCCTCCCTTCTTCTCCTCGTATCCTTACCCTTCCCCCCTTCCCTACTCTTCCTTCCATTCCCAGCAATTCCCACTCTTGACTCCCCTCCTCACCTCTCCCTATGTAATCCCTACACCTTACTCCCTACCCAATACCCTTTCCATCGTTACCTTTTCCCCACTCCCCACTCCCCCTTCCCTCCCTACGCCTTTCCTCATCACCATTCTCTTTTTCATCCCCACCCCTCCCTCCCAACCCCCTCTCCCTTCCCCCTTCCCAAGTTCTCCTTCCAGTGTTACCATTTCCTCCCTCCCCTCTCTACCATCCATCCCTATCCTTTCCTTCCTCCTCCGTCCCCCTTCCATACCTAGCAACTCTTACTTCCATCCACAATCTTCAGTCCCTCCTTACTTCACCTTCCATCACTACCTCTTTTTCCCTCCTTAGTTTTCCTCCTCTCAAATTCCTCTTCCCTCTTCCCCCTCCCGCTTTGTATCCTTACCCTTTCCCCTCATCCAATTCACCGTTCCATACAAATCATTTCCCACTCCCCACTTCCCCTAAAATCCCCCCTCCCTCCCTCCCAACTCCCCTTCTTTCCCTAACAATTCCAATCTCAACACTCCCTCTTCAATTATTTCCCATTCCTTCCTCCCTAATCTCTATACCATTCCTTCATTTTCCTTCTTCCCCACTTTCCCTTCTATCCCTCCTCTTCCTTCTTCTTCCTCTTCTTGCCTCCCCTAACCCTTCCAGTTACTATACTCTCCCTTCCAATTCCACATTCACTTTTCTATATCTGCCCAATTTTGCCCCCAGACTCCCCCTCCCTTCCATACCCCTTCCCCCTCCATACTTATCCATTCTCCCTTTCCACTCCCCTTCCCATCACTTATCCATTCTCTCTTTCCACTCCCCTTCCCATCACTTATCCACTCTCCCTTTCCACTCCCCTTCCCATCACTTATCCATTCTCCCTTACCACTCCCCTTCCCATCACTTATCCATTCTGCCTTTCCACTCCCCTTCCCATCACTTATCCATTCACCCTTTCCACTCCCCTTCCCATCACTTATCCATTCTCCCTTTCCACTCCCCTTCCCATCACTTATCCATTCTCCCTTTCCACTCCCCTTCCCATCACTTATCCATTCTCCCTTACCACTCCCCTTCCCATCACTTATCCATTCTCCCTTTTCACTCCCCTTCCCATCACTTATTCATTCTCCCTTTCCACTCCCCTTCCCATCACTTATCCATTCTCCCTTTCCACTCCCCTTCCCATCACTTATCCATTCTCCCTTACCACTCCCCTTCCCATCACTTATCCATTCTCCCTTTCCACTCTACTTCCCATCACTTATTCATTCTCCCTTTCCACTCCCCTTCCCATCACTTATCCATTCTCTCTTACCACTCCCCTTCCCATCACTTATCCATTCTCCCTTTCCACTCCCCTTCCCATCACTTATCCATTCTCCCTTTCCACTCCCCTTCCCATCACTTATCCATTCTCCCTTTCCACTCCCCTTCCCATCACTTATCCATTCTCCCTTTCCACTCCCCTTCCCATCACTTAGCCATTCTCCCTTTCCACTCCCCTTCCCATCACTTATCCATTCTCCCTTTCCACTCCCCTTCCCATCACTTATTCATTCTCCCTTTCCACTCCCCTTCCCATTACTTAACCATTCTCCCTTTCCACTCCCCTTCCCATCACTTATTCATTCTCCCTTTCCACTCCCCTTCCCATCACTTATTCATTCTCCCTTTCCACTCCCCTTCCCATCACTTATCCATTCTCCCTTTCCACTCCCCTTCCCATCACTTATCCATTCTCCCTTTCCACTCCCCTTCCCATCACTTATTCATTCTCCCTTTCCACTCCCCTTCCCATTACTTATCCATTCTCCCTTTCCACTCCCCTTCCCATCACTTATTCATTCTCCCTTTCCACTCCCCTTCCCATCACTTATCCATTCTCCCTTACCACTCCCCTTCCCATCACTTATTCATTCTCCCTTTCCACTCCCCTTCCCATCACTTATCCATTCTCCCTTTCCACTCCCCTTCCCATCACTTATCCATTCTCCCTTTCCACTCCCCTTCCCATCACTTATCCATTCTCCCTTTCCACTCCCCTTCCCATCACTTATCCATTCTCCCTTTCCACTCCCCTTCCCATCACTTATTCATTCTCCCTTTCCACTCCCCTTCCCATCACTTATCCATTCTCCCTTTCCACTCCCCTTCCCATCACTTATCCATTCTCCCTTTCCACTCTCCCTTCAAACCCAAACTATTACTCCCTCGCCACCACCCCTTCCATCTTTACCCATTCCTCCCTCACCACTCCTCCTTCCCTCTTTACCCTTTACCCAAACTCTACTGTTTCTTCCATTCCTAACTCTTCCCCATTCTTCAGTCCCCATTTCTTTCCTACCTCTTCCCCTCCCCCCATTCCCTTTACATCCCTCCCCCTTCCTGCATACCCGATCCCGATACCATCCCTTCTTTTTTTCATCTCCAAAATTCTCCTTCCCCCATTTCCTTTCTTCCCCCTACCATCCCCTACCTTTTTTCTCAATCCAACATCCGCTTCCCCCCTTCCTACCTGCCCATTTCCATCCTTATCCCTTCCGAATGTAATTTCCATAAATATCCCTTTACCCTTTAGAGCTCCCTACCTTCCCAATCATCCTTCCATCACTACCCATTCCTTTCTCCTCACTCCCCATACCATCGATACCCCCTTCCCCATCCCAACTCTTTCTTCCATCCTTAGCACTTCCCGGTACAAACTCCGCAATACATCCTTAACATCCTTAACATAGGTGAAAGAATATAAACATGTGAATGCATACATACACGTTCGAGTGAATACAAACATGGGCAAGCGAATACATACGTGGGCGAGCGAATACATACATATGTGAAAGAATACATTCATATGCGAGCAAATACATACATAGTGAGCATATACACACATGGGAAAGCAAATAAATACACGGGTGAGGAAATACAAATATGGGCGAGCAAATACATACATGGGTGAGCAAATACAGACATGGAAGAGTGAATACATTCATGGGCAAGCAAATACATACATGGGCGAGCGAATACATACATGGGTGAAGGAATACATACATGGGCGAGTGAATACATACATGGGCTAGCAAATACATACATGGGGAAGCGAATAAATGCATGCGCGAGTGAATACATTCATGGGTGGGGGAATGCATAAAAGGGTGAGTGTATACATACATAGGTGACCAATACATACATAGACGAGCAAATACATACATAGGCGAGGGAATATAAATATGGGCGAGGAAATACATACATGGGTGAGTGAATACATACATGGGTGAATGAATACATACATGGGTGTGCAAACACATGCATGGGCGAGCGAATACATATATGTGCGAACTAATACATACATGAGAGAGCGTATATATACATGGATAAGCGAATACATACATGAACAAGCGAATACATACATGGGCGAATGAATACATACATGGGCGAGTGAATACATAAATGGGCGAGCGAATACATACATGGGAGAGCGAATAAATACATGGGGGAGCGAATAAATACATACATGGGAGAGCGAATACATACATGGGAGAGCAAATACATACATAACCGAGCGTATACATTCATATGCGAGTGAATACATACATGTGCGAGTGAAGACATACATGGGCGAGCGAATACATACATGGGAGAGCGAATACATACATGGGAGAGCGAATACATACATGGGAGAGCGAATACATACATGGGAGAGCGAATACATACATGGGAGAGCGAATACATACATGGGAGAGCGAATACATACATGGGAGAGCGAATACATACATGGGAGAGCGAATACATACATGGGAGAGCGAATACATACATGGGAGAGCGAATACATACATGGGTGAGCGAATACATACATGGGAGAGCGAATACATACATGGGTGAGCGAATACATACATGGGTGAGCGAATACATACATAACCGAGCGTATACATTCATATGCTAGTGAATACATACATGTGCGAGTGAATACATACATGGGCGAGTGAAGACATACATGTGCGAGTGAATACATACATGGGTGAGTTAATACAAACATGGGCGAATTAATACATACATGTGCGAGTGAATACATACATGTGCGAGTGAATACATACATGGGCGAGTGAATACATCCATGGGCGAGTTAATACATACATGTGCGAGTGAATACATACATGTACGAATGAATACATACATGTGCGAATGAATACATACATGTGCGAGTGAATACATACATGTGCGAATGAATACATACATGTGCGAATGAAGACATACATGTGCGAGCGAATACATACATGTGCGAGTGAATACATACATGTGCGAGTGAATACATACATATGCGAGTGAATACCTACCTGTGCGAGTAAATACATACATGTGCAAATGAATACATACATGTTCGAGTGAATACATACATGGGCGAGTAAATAAATACAGGGATGAGCAAATACATACATATGCGAGCAAATACATACATAGTGAGCATATACACACATGGGAAAGCATATAAATACATGGGTGAGGAAATACAAATATGGGCGACCAAATACATACATGGGCGAGTGAATACATACATGGCCGAGTGAATACCTACATGGGCGATTGAATACATACATGGCCGAGTGAATACATACATGGCCGAGTGAATACATACATGGCCGAATGAATACATACATGGCCGAGTGAATAAATACATGGGCGAGTGGATACATACATGGCCGAGTGAATACATACATGGGCGAGCGAATACATACATGGGCGAGTGAATACATACATGGCCGAGTGAATACATACATGGCCGAGTGAATACATACATGGGCGAGTGAATACATACATGGCCGAGTGAATACATACATGGGCGTTTGAATACATACATGGGCGAGTGAATACATACATGTGCGAGTGAATACATACATGGGCGAGTGAATACATACATGTGCGAATGAAGACATACATGGGCGAGTGAATATATACACGTGCGAGTGAATACATACATGGGCGAGTGAATACATACATGTGCGAGTGAATACATACATGGGCGAGTGAAGACACACATGGGCGAGTGAATACATACATGGGAGAGTGAATACATACATGGGTGAGTGAATATATACATGGGCGAGTGAATACATACATGGGCAAGTGAATACATACATGGGCGAGTGAATACATACATGTGCGAGTGAATACATACATGGGCGAGTGAATACATACATGTGCGATGGAATACATACATGGGCGAGTGAATACATACATGTGCGAGTGAATACATACATGGGCGAGTGAATGCATACATGGGCGAGTGAATACATACATGTGCGAATGAATACATACATGGGCGAGTGAATACATACATGTGCGAGTGAATACATACATGGGTGAGTGAATACATACATGTGCGAGTGAATACATACATGGGCAAGTGAATACATACATGTGCGAGTTAATACATACATGGGTGAGTGAATACATACATGGGCGAGTGAATACATACATGTGCGAGTGAAGACATAGATGGGTGAGTGAATACATACATGGGCGAGTGAATACATACATGGGCGAGTGAATATATACATGGGCGAGTGAATACATACATGGCCGAGTGAATACATACATGAACGAGAGAGAACATAAATAGGCTAGTGAAGGGAATAAATACATGGGCCAGCGAATGCATACATGGGTGAGCAAATACATACATGGACGAGCGAATACATACAGGGGTGAGAAAATACACACATGTGCGAGCAAATACATACATGCTTGAGGAAATACATACATGGACGAGCGAATACATACAGGGGTGAGGAAATACACACATGTGCGAGCAAATACATACATGGTTGAAGAGATACATACATGGACGAGCGAATACATACATGGGTGAGGTAATAAATACATGAGCGAATAAATACATACATGGTTTAGTAAATACATACATGGATGAGTGAATACATACAAAGGTGAGGAAATACACACATGTGCGAGCAAATATATACATTTCCAAGCGGATACATACATGGGTGAGTAAATACATACATGTACGAGCGAATACATAAATAAGCGAGTGAATACATACATGGGTAAGCGAATATATACATATGTGAAAGAATACATACATATGCATCCATATGAATACATACGCGAGCGAATATTTAAATGGGTGAGCATATACATACATGGGCGAGCAAATACATACATAGCTGAGGGAATACATACATGGGCGAGTGAATACATACATGAACAATTCATTACATACATGAGCAAGTGAACACATATATAACGAGTAAATACATACATGGGCGAACGAACACATACATGGATAAGTTAATACATACAAGGGCGAGCGAATAAATACATGGGTGAGTAAATACTTACATTTGCAAGCGAATACATACATGGGTGAGAAAGTACTTACATGTGCAAGCGAATACATACATGGGTGAGTAAATACTTACATGTGCGAGCGAATACATACATGGGTGAGTAAATACTTACATGTGCAAGCGAATACATACATGGGTGAGTAAATACTTACATGTGCAAGCGAATACATACATGGGTGAGTAAATACTTACATGTGCAAGCGAATACATACATGGGTGAGTAAATACTTACATGAGCGAGCAAATACATACATGGGTGAGTAAATACTTACATGTGCAAGCGAATACATACATGGGTGAGTAAATACTTACATGTACAAGCGAATATATACATGGGTGAGTAAATACTTACATGTGCGAGCGAATACATACATGGGTGAGTAAATACTTACATGTGCAAGCGAATACATACATGGGTGAGTAAATACTTACATGAGCGAGCGAATACATACATGGGTGAGTAAATACTTACATGGGCGAGCGAATACATACATGGGTGAGTAAATACTTACATATGCAAGCGAATACATACATGGGTGAGTAAATACTTACATGTGCAAGCGAATACATACATGGATGAGTAAATACTTACATGTGCGAGCGAATACATGCATGGGTGAGTAAATACTTACATATGCAAGCGAATACATACATGGGTGAGTAAATATTTACATATGCAAGCGAATACATACATGGGTGAGTAAATACTTACATGTGCGAGCGAATACATACATGGGTGAGTAAATACTTACATGTGCGAGCGAATACATACATGGGTGAGTAAATACTTACATGTGCGAGCGAATACATACATGGGTGAGTAAATACTTACATGTGCGAGCGAATACATACATTGGCGAGCCAACACACACATGAACGAGTGAATATATACATTGGTGAGTAAATATATACGTGGGTGAGCGAATACATACAGGGGCGAGTGAATACATACATGAGCAAGTGAGTACATACATAAGCAAGTGAACACATACATGAGCGAGTAAATACATACATGGGCGAGCGAACACATACATGGATAAGTTAATACATACATTGGCGAGGGAATACATACATGGTTGAGTAAATACTTACATGGGCGATCGACAACATACATGGGTGAGTAAATACATACATGGGCGAGCGAATACCTACATGGGTGAGTAAATATATACATGGGCGATCGAATACATACATGGATGGGTAAATACATACATGGGCGAGCTATTACATCCATAGACGAGCAAATACATACAACGGCGAGCAAATACATACATGGGCGAGTGAATACATACATGGGCGAGTGAATTAATACATGGGCGAGTGAATTAATACATGAGTGTGAGAATACATACATGGCCGACCTAATACAAACATGAGTGAGCAAATACATACATTGACGTGCGAATACATACATGAGGGAGCAAATACATACATGGGTGAGCAAATACATACATGGGCGAGCGAATATATGCATGGGCACGTGAATACATACATGAGCTAGCGAATACATACATGAGTGAGGGAATACATACATACGCGAACGAATATATACGTGCATGAGAAAATACATGCATGGGCGAACGAATACATACATACATAGGGGAGTGAATACATACATTTACTAATATATACACACATGGGCGAGCGAATACATACATGGGCGAGCGAATAAATACATGTTCGAGCGAATACATACATAAGCGAGTGAATACATACTTGGGCGAGCAAATATATACATGGGCGAGCAAATACATAAATGTGTGAGTAAATACATACAAGGGCGAGCGAATACATACATGGGGGTGCGAAGACATACATATGCGAGCGAATACATACATGGGAAGGCGAATACATATGAACGAGCGAATACATACATAAGCGAGCGTATACATACATGGGAAAGCGAATACATACATTTGCAAGCGAATTCATACATGGGTGAGCGAATACATTCATGGGTGAGTGAATACATACATGGGCGAGCGAATACATACATGAACGAGTGAATACTTACATTCAGTTTGAGTGAATACATACATAGGCGAGCGTATACATACATGGGCGAGTGAATACTTACATTCATGGTTGAGTGAATACATACATGGGCGAGCGAATACATACATGGGCGAGCGAATACATACATGGACAAGCGATTACATTCATGGGCGAGCGAATACATACATGGGTGAGTGAATACATACATGGGTGAGCGAATACATACATGGGTGAGCGAATACATACATGGGTGAATGAATACATACATGGGTAAGCGAACACATAATTGGGCGAGCAATACATACATGGGGGAGCGAATACATACATGCGCATGGGTGAGTGAATATATACATGAGCGAGGGAATATATATATATATATATATATATATATATACATACACACATGTGCGAGCGAATACATACATGGCTGAGTGAACACATATATGAGCGAGCTAATACAACATACATGGGCGAGCGAATACATACATGTGCGAGCTAATACATACATGGGCGAGCGATTACTTACATGTGTGAGCGAATAAATACATGGGCGAGCGAATACATACATGGGCGAGCGAATATATACATGGGCGAGCGATTACATACATGGGAGAGTGAATACATACATGGGAGAGCGAATACATACATGGGAGAGCGAATACATACATGGGCGAGCGAATACATACATGGGCAAGCGAATACATACATGGGAGAGCGAATACATACATGGGAGAGCGAATACATACATGGGCGAGCGAATACATACATGGGCGAGCGAATACATACTTGGGCGAGCGAATACATACATGGGCGAGCGAATACATACATGGGAGAGCGAATACATACATGGGAGAGCGAATACATACATGGGCGAGCGAATACATACATGGGCGAGCGAATATATACATGGGCGAGCGAATACATACATGGGCGAGCGAATATATACATGGGCGTGTGAATACATACATGGATGAGCGAATACATAAATGAGTGAGTAAATACATACATGAGCATGGGTGAGTGAATACATTCATGGGCGAGTGAATACATTCATGGGCGAGTGAATACATACATGGGCGAGTGAATACATACATGGGCGAGCGAATACATACATGGGCGAGCGAATGCATACACGGGCGAGCGAATACATACATGGGCGAGCGAATACATACATGGGCGAGCGAATACATACATGGGCGAGAGAATACATACATGGGCGAGCGAATACATACATGGGCGAGCGAATACATATGCGAGCGAATACATACATGGGCGAGCGAATACATACATTGGCGAGTGAAAACATACATGGGCGAGTGAATACATAGGCGAGCGAATACATACATTGGCGAGCGAATACATACATTGGCGAGTGAAAACATACATGGGCGAGTGAATACATAGGCGAGCGAATACATACATGGATGAGTGAATACAGACATGGGCGAACGAGTACATACATGGGTGATGTAATATATACATGTGTGAGCAAATACATACATGGGCGGGCGAATACATACATTGGCGAACGAATACATACATCGGTGCGGGAATATATACATAGGCGAGCGAATACATACATGAGTAAGTGAATTTATGCATGGGTTAGTAAATACATGCATGGGTGAGCGAATACATACACTGGCGAATGAATACATACAATTGCGAGCGAATACGTACATGAGTGAGTAAATACAAATATGGCCGAATGAATACTTACATGAGCGAGCGAATACATACATAGGTGAAAGAATACATACATGGCTGAATGAGTGCAGGTAAACACAGCTTAACTCATTTGCACACTTTCAATTGCTCTCAGCTGGCCAGGCGCATATCATTTTTGAAATTTGGTTATCCTGTAATTTCTGGTCCTACCGAATCTTATCTTAACCTAAACCCTATCCTAACATAACCTAGTTAATCAAAATGTTATCACAACAACAATTACAGCAACAACAACAACTAATATTATTATTATTTCTTTTACTTCTACTACTATTACTTCTACCATTGTTGTTGCTGCTACTAATACTTCTACTATTACTAGTTTTGCTAATGCTATTATTACTACTACTACTACTATTACTACTACTACTACTACTACTACTACTACTACTACTACTACTACTACTACTACTACTACTATTACTACTACTACTACTACTACTACTACTACTACTACTACTACTACTACTACTACTACAGGGAGAGGTATTGGGGATGGGGAGGGGGGATTGGCGAGTGGGATGACGGAGAGAGATGTGGTAGTGATTGATGGAGGAGAAATGAGAGGGAGGGAGGAGGGGCTAGGGATTGAAAAGGAAGAGGTGTGAGGGAGGAAGAAAGGGGGAGGGACTCTAGAGGAAGTGGAGTAAGGAAGGTAGGATGGAGAGATTGGAATGAGGGAAGGTGGAGGATATAGGGGAGTGCAGTGATAGAGGGAGGAGGAGGTACAGATGATAAGGGAGTGGAATGAGGGAAGGTGGAGAATGTAGGGGAGGGTGGAGGAGTGAGTTAAGGGAGGGAGGAAGGCATTTGTATGATAGGGGATGTGGAGCGGGGAGAGGAGAGACGGGGGGAGAGGGAGGTTGTGCTATCCTGGTCCTTGGCCGGTGCTTGATCACCGCTTTCCTCCTCGTCCTTTGCGCCGGGGGGCCAGAACATGGTTCTCCTCGTTGTCTGTAAGGATGGACACCATGTTCTGCACATCCTGCTCCATCTTGCTGAGGGAAGGCCGATCCTCGGGCCAATCCTCCATGCACGCCTTTGCTAGGGGCATGAGCAGCTCGTTGAGCCGTCGGTGCTTGGTGCACTTACATACGTCTCTCAGCATCACCCCGACACTGAACACGTCGCTGGAGGGCTGCAGAGGCTCGCCCTTCTTCAGCTCCGGAGACCTGTAATCGGAGGGATGCTGGTAGTCGGGGTTGCGAGGCCAGTTAAACAGCTCAAAATAGAACCTGTCGTTGACCTTGGTGGCGAGCCCAAAGTCAATGACGTGCACAGAAGGACTGGAGGGTCGGTCACCGTGATGTTGTCACACTTGATGTCATTGTGGACAAACCCTTTGGCATGCACCTCAGCCAGGCTCTTGGCCAGGCCCGCCACCACCCGGAGAAACGTGCCCATAGTGCATCCCTTGATGAGGGTTCGAAGCAGGGACGTGCCGGCGTAGTCCATGACTGCCATAGCCGGCTTGGTGGTGAGCGCGTGCAGACGTGGCGCGCCACCTACCCCATTCACCTCCAGGGTCACGCGCGCCTCCCACAGGAACATGGTGGGATTCCTGCCAGACTTACTGGCCTTGCGGATGGCGTCACGTCCCTTGAAGGTGACAAGGTCAACGGTGCCAAAAGAGCCTTCCCCGAGGTGTTTTAGGACACGGAGGTCATTCATTTCCTCCTCAGACATCACATTGGTGTGAGTCAACACATACTCTTTGAAATCTGCGAGGAAAGCCTTATCCTCTCTCTCCTCCCTAGTCTCCCTAGTTGTGAGGCTATTGGTCCGTGAAACAGGTCCATGGGAGTGCCGGGTCGTCACCAATTTGTCAATCTGTGAAACAGGTCCATGGGAGTGCCGGGTCGTCACCAATTTGTCAGTCCGTGAAACAGGTCCATGGGAGTGCCGGGTCGTCACCAATTTGTCAGTCCGTGAAACAAGTCCATGGGAATGCCGGGTCGTTACCAAGTTATCAGTCCGTAAAACAGGTCCATGGGAATGCCGG
>JAXIVD010004712.1:2500-5000 GCA_036785275.1 Cancer borealis | reverse complement strand
GTGTGTCTCTGTGTGTGTGTCTGTGTGTGTGTCTGTGTGTGTGTCTGTGTGTGTGTCTGTGTGTGTGTCTGTGTGTGTGTGTGTGTGTGTGTCTGTGTGTGTGTCTGTGTCTGTGTGTGTGTCTGTGTCTGTGTGTGTGTCTGTGTCTGTGTGTGTGTCTGTGTCTGTGTGTGTGTCTGTGTCTGTGTGTGTGTCTGTGTGTGTGTCTGTGTGTGTGTCTGTGTCTGTGTGTGTGTCTGTGTCTGTGTGTGTGTCTGTGTCTGTGTCTGTGTGTGTGTCTGTGTCTGTGTGTGTGTCTGTGTGTGTGTGTGTCTGTGTGTGTGTGTGTCTGTGTGTGTGTGTGTCTGTCTGTCTGTGTGTGTCTGTCTGTCTGTGTGTGTGTGTCTGTCTGTCTGTGTGTGTCTGTGTGTGTGTCTGTGTGTGTGTGTGTCTGTGTGTGTCTGTCTATGTCTGTGTCTGTGTGTACTAATTCCAAAGTTAAGAATAGTGAATGTTTGTCTTCTAATATACCGTTATTGTTTTTTTCTTTCCTGGAGGATCGATTGAACCAGCATAACACAGTGAACCGCCTTGGAACCACTGTACCGGAAAGTGTATCCGGCCTGACTTGTGCAGTTGAGTTCCGTTGTGTTGAGCGGTGCGGAGCCAGGACTGCGGCGCTCTTTTAACCAGGTGAGGCTTACGTCCTTTATACAGGTGTGGTGAGGAGTAGGAAGGTCAGGTGAGGCTTACGTCCTTTATACAGGTGTGGTGAAGAGTAGGAAGGTCAGGTGAGGCTTACGTCCTTTATACAGGTGTGGTGAGGAGTAGGAAGGTCAGGTGAGGCTTACGTCCCTTATACATGTGTGGTGAGGAGTAGGAAGGTCAGGTGAGGCTTACGTCCTTTATACAGGTGTGGTGAGGAGTAGGAAGGTCAGGTGTGGCTTACGTCCTTTATACAGGTGTGGTGAGGCTTACGTCCTTTATACAGGTGTGGTGAGGAGTAGGAAGGTCAGGTGAGGCTTACGTCCTTTATACAGGTGTGGTGAGTAGGAAGGTCAGGTGAGGCTTAAGAATATAAAATTTATTATGTCCTCAAAATACAGCAAAGTGTCATTTTCCTAAAGTTTGAATGTTGTGTATTAACTCGAACATTATTGAATTATCCTGCCTGTTTATTTTCTTATTTTAGTGTTGAAATATCGAAGTGAAATATAAGTTTATTAGTTACGTTATGTTGAGAATTAAGTATTTAACAAGTGTTCGAGAGCCAGAAATATAAGTTTAGTTTTCATCACACCAATTTTGTTAGAAAGTTGAAGGTATTTTTGTAGTTAGAAGTACAATATCAAA
This sequence comes from Cancer borealis, assembly GCA_036785275.1. Taxonomy (NCBI): domain Eukaryota; kingdom Metazoa; phylum Arthropoda; class Malacostraca; order Decapoda; family Cancridae; genus Cancer; species Cancer borealis. The sequence goes on along the minus strand of JAXIVD010004712.1, from coordinate 3,668 downwards.
TTAACTTGCAACGTTATGTTGAGGGAAATTATGTATATAACAGTGTTCTAGAGGCAGACAATTAATATGATTTAGTTTTCACCACACCAATTTTGTTATGAAGTCCAACCAAGTGTTGCAAATATAACCACCGTGATGACTGGTAATACTGGTGCCTAGTGTATCACTGGGAATTGTTGTATTGCTCTAGGCCAATGAACCTTACCATTGTGGAAGACTGCATCAAAGTTTACGGACAAAGTTTATCGTCAAATAACTTCTTTATTCCTTCAAAATATACTGCATGAACATTGCTCTTGTTAATGTTGGCAGTACACTACACTATACCAGGATTTAGGAACGTGTACTTAGATCACCTTGAAGTTAGATTGAATAGGAAGGAAAATGTAAATTGTAAATACAGTTGAATGCAGTAATTTTGGTGTGAGGTAAAGTTGTGGGTATTTTAACAGATGTAGAAGGAATAATATAACTTGAAGGCTTCTCTATGTGAAATCTGACGTTGAATGTTTCCTTGACAGTTTTCCGAAGACCTGGATGGAGTCTGAAGATGCTAATAGTCTACCTTGGACGCCTCCCCTTATCAGGAATCTGTCTTTAGAGGAGTCTGGTGAAGGAGGAAGTCACTTACCCACCACACCAAAAGTTTTCATTTGTGGAATCCAGCCATTTTTTTTTTTATTTAGTTGTATCCGTAGTACAAAAAAAATATGGTGAAACAAATGAAGTAATTTACTAACAGAACATGCATGTTCTATGATTAATGAAACTTTATTTTTTTCCCCTCCAGGTTTGCACTCCCAGACGTGAATGGAATGGAGTACACTCAGTGACCTTCCCGCCGCGGCCTGGCTGGGCAGACTAGTCCCAAACCAAAGGAGGATATTACAGTCTCAAGGTGTTAGAGTTACTCTGACAGCTTTTACAGTGAGGTGGAGGAGGCGTGTGCAGGAAGATTTAAGGAGTGTGAGGGTTTTTGAAGGGGAGTGAATGAAGACGCATTAAGGGGAGGGAAGAATGGGAATGGGGATGTTTGTGCCCGTGACAAGAGGGCTGAACAAGGATGTGGTGTGCAAGGGAACTACTAACACTACAATATTCTCCTCTATACATTGTAACTAGTGCTAAAAAAAGGATTCTATATATTCTACCATGATAATGTGAATAA
>JAXIVD010004711.1:12500-30000 GCA_036785275.1 Cancer borealis | reverse complement strand
TAACAAGAATACTGCCTTCCAAGATTTATTTTGTCAGTTTGAAAATCACAGCATGGTTAAGTGTTGGGTAAGACACCTCAGCAGAGGGAACCTTCCGGGTTTATCATCACGTTCCTTACAATATCACACATTGGTGGTAATTGATTCTACATATTCTACAAGAGTGGCATCCATTGTGTGCTTTTAAATTTAAAAAAATTTTGTGGTTGTGACTGCGAGAGTACCACAGCATTACCTGCAGATCATAAGAGGTGATGCGACGGCCTAAGAAGACCCTCCTCTGTAGTCTTATTTACGAAAAGACAAGGCTAAGAAGGTGAGGGGAAAGAAAAGTTTTCCTGAACCCTAAATGCATTGTTTAGGCTATTCCCTTTTAATAGTAATAAGTCAGGTAGATAGATAAATCCAATAAATAATAATAATCAATTAAACTACACTGCAACTACCATGTACATTTCAATATATAACTAACTAACTAACTAACTAACTAAATATATATATATATATATATATATATATATATATATATATATATATATATATATATATATATATATATATATATATATATATATAAAAAATAAATAAATGAATAAATAAAAAAAATAAAAAAAAAATAAAAAAAAGGGTTGTGATCCATCTTTTGACATAAGGAAACTGTAAGCTCAGAGGCTGATGTTATTACCCGGTTCACACAAAATCCTACATATAACCGGTCTCAAGACAACACCAGGTACAGCAAGGCTATAGCCCTAGGCCCTAACACTTCTTAATTCAAATGAAGGCAGTCAGAGCTACACTTCTTAATTCAAATGAAGGCAGTCAGAGTTTCATGAAATTATGAACTTGTGTGTTTTGAAGGAGTGTTTGGATAGGGAGAGGTAGAGGCTCTTCCGCCTTTAGGGACGGGCAGAGAGGGGGAGGCAACGGAAAGGGAGGCCTTTTGGAATGATTTTATGACTGCAAAGGAATGTCTATGGAGCAAGGAGGGCTGACTGCATGATTGAAGTGAATGCAGGAGTAATGACGTGGCCTTGATGACCCTTGGAGGAGGTTCCTGCACATCTGGAGTGATCCTTGAATCATATCAGGTGTGGCGTGGAAGAGGACATGAGTTAAATATGAAATAGCACAGGTAAACCCTGGGACCACCATGTTGTGGATACGACCCTTGCCCTTGACTCTATATAGTACGTGACATGCCGTGTTTGGGTGGGGTGTTTTCCTCTTCTCGTCTAAGGGCCTTGGGACTGAGAGGAGTGTATGTGTAACTGTGCATGAGTCCCTTGTCTTGGCTACCCCCCTTAGGTGGGATAACAGCCTGGCGTTTATATATATACAATTTTACAAGTTTCTCTTACTTTTCTTATAATTTTCATTATTTTATACCCTGAAGGCCCCCTTAAGCTCTTTCAGATGCAGCAATTCATATTGTGGCAAAACTACTCTATTCCATATCCAAGTCTCTGATCCATATATCAGTGTTGGCAAAAGAATACCGTTCTTTAACACTCTCTTTATCTCATTGAGAGGAAGGAATGTATCCCTGGAGATACAAGGGAACACAAACAGCAACAGACCCTAGGGTCTCTGCAAAGGCTGTTTGGTTAAGGAGGAACAGAATTCTACTGCCAACACTGATGTAAGGATCAAACTTGGACATGAAATAAGGTACAGTAGTCAAGAATGAGTGCTGTGGAAATGAGTTATCTGAGAGGAGCATGTGGTGAGATAAAATGATAGGGTGATAGCAAAGAAAGTGTATGAAATATGTGGTTTGGGACTGTGCAAAAGGAATGAGATATGGTGTACTAGAAACACTTTGAAGTAGTTTGGTCATATTGAGAGGAATAGTGAAGAAAGTGTATGCAAGTGAAATTGTGGGTCCTAGAACAGGAAGGACAGATTGAAGTACATGAATGAAAGAGTTGCTGATAGAGAGGGAGGGATTAAACTAGCAAGAAGAGTGTGTTTGGATAGAGAGAGATGGAGGCTCTTTAGACATGGTCATCCCTTTGGGGATGTTTCTGTAGGGAACGAGGCGTCAATAACTATAGATAGATAAAAAACTACAACTAATGCTGAATACTGACTGTACTGATTGATTGTTTGATATCAATGTGTAACAACATGGTCATATAGTACTAATGACTGTACAGAAAATTTATGTCAATGGCTCATCATTTTAATAAAATAAAGTTGTTGCTGTCTTACAATTATTTACCTTTCTGGTTAATCTTTGCAGGACTATAACATTAAAGTCTTTTTCATGCAGAGTTCCCTTATCTAACACATCTTTTGACAATCATTACATATATACACACTACATATAACACTCTTAAATTGGGCCGGAGGTAATTTTCACATTTTGCATTTTCTTCTTGTTTCATAAACGTCTATATACCAATCTGTTATCCTCAACAGGTTGTCAAAGATGTGTCTTTACTCATTTATTCAACATTGCTCTCCATTCATCTTCATCATGTACAGTCATCCTTCTTTGCTTCACAGACTCTTTCCTTCAAGGACTGTTTACACCGTTTATCCATCCCATTTGTGGCCATCCTCTCAACTTCATACATCAGATCCTATCATTCTCTTCATCAACTGGTGCACTCCATTATCTCCAAACCACCTTAACACAACCTGCTCTGCTCATCCAAGCAACTCTCGTAACACCAGTTCTCCTTCATATCACATCATCTCTCACTCGCTCCACACTCCATCCATACTCCTCACATATTTCATCTCCACTTCATTCCATCTTCTCTGCTACTGCCATACTTTCTCACTCTCCATACACACTCCTCAGACAACTTATCTCCACTTCATTCTTTTTCCGCTACTGCCATACTCCATGTTTCAGCATCATATAGTGTAATTGGCATAGCTACTCCTTCATACAATCTTCTCTAATACATTAATTTTCATCGTTCTACCATGACACCATTTCTACATCATTCATCTTCATCTTCACTTGTCTCTTTCCAGTCTATTCTTGTATTCCACAGTTTGACCCTAAATATCTAAAACAATCCACCTCTAAAAAAATAATTCAACATTCAATGCAACATTCATCCTTCTACTGCCAACCTCCCTTGTGTAATTATCTAACTCTTACTCCCAATTACTTTCAAATTCATCTTCTACACACTTGTCCAAACTCTTCCAGTAGCTAACATTATTTCATCTTCAGTTTTGCCACCAAAGCAGTATCGTACATAAACAGCAGCCAATTTTGTTTTCACTCTATTATCAGCATTTACCAAACAGCGATGTAAAATTCTTGCATTTCCATCCTTTACCACACCATCTATTAAGTATTGAATAACAATAGTGACAACAAATGTTTCACATGAGGAACAAATTCCTACAGGAAGGTTCCCTATCCTCCACCTCCGTCGCTTTCCAACATGCAGGATGTTTTTTAATTTGTATCAGGCGAGAGAGAGAGAGAGAGAGAGAGAGAGAGAGAGAGAGAGAGAGAGAGAGAGAGAGAGAGAGAGAGAGAGAGAGAGAGAGAGAGAATGTATGCAGATGTTATAAAAGCCTTCCCAAACAGTCATGCATTACAAGCCATTCCATGTGCAGACTCTCAGCTCCCCACACAGATATGCACCAAAACCACTTTTGCTAAGTCGTAAGCTATGGTAAGAACGTGGCAATATTCCATAGGGATCCTGGTATTAACAATTCTTTTAACCAAATACTTTTACAGACATTCTTGTGACAACTAAAAATTTCTTATATGATGCCAAGTGAGTTGAATTGTTTGATCAAACTTAAATTAAAAGACAGTGCTTCTTTAAGTGAGTTTCAGTAAAAGGTGACAACAAAAAGGGATTGTGCGAGGGGTCTGGAAAACCCTTCCTCTGTATTCTCTCCATAAAAGCCTGGTTTTGCCAATCCCTTTTTGATGGAAATATAAGCCAGGTATAAATAGATATAGCTTCTTTAAGTGAGCTTCAGTTCAATTTATATGATAAAGGACTAAATATCCTGTGGAATGCCATTTTAGAAAGAATAAGAGAACAAGATAAGTATTTCCAAAGGTACCAAATAAATGCCACCAAAGAGATAAGATAACCCAGTTTAATGAAAAGCATGCATGTAGTTATAACATTCTAACCTTGGATGAAGGCGAGCATAACACTTGCGGCAAATCATCTTGTTGCAGTTGTACTTCTCTGCCAACAGCTTGAGGGAGGGCTCGATGACACCTCCACGCAGGCGTAACACAAGGTGGAGAGTAGACTCTGGTGATAGGTAAAAATAAGTGATTGTCTTATGTAATGTTTATCAATTTTGTACTATCACAGCTAAATACCACTAATTTATCACCAAAAATTTGTCTGTCACCACTTATGTCAGTAAGATTTTATCTGTTTTATGAATGAGGATAGCTTATAAAAAACTTGGTCTAAATTTGCATAAAATATATCTTATGAGGTTGCACTGCAAATTTTTACCTTTTCCGACATGAAAAAATTCTGACTATCAGGATGTTTCTTAACGTGAGATGTTCAAACTGATTTTAGGTGTGCCGAGAATGTTTCAGGTAGTGCATGTCAGGAGAGTTGAGCTACACATCAAGCAATGCTTCAGGATGAATGACTTCTCTGTGAGATTACTATTTTGATGTTAGTTTTGTTTACAAATTTTTTGGAGAAAACAGCAAATTAATTCAAGTAATGTTTTGCATGATTCAGTAACAAAAATATTCTGTAATTAAATTATAAGGTGCACTGGACTGTCAAAAGTTGAATACAAGGAATAGTAGTCTGCTTTTACCAAAGTATGGGTGATGAAAGCAGGAAAAGGTAAAGAAACATTGATGTAGACTAGTTCCTATGGTTCTCAACAATCTATTTTCTTAAGTTTTCACAATGTTTTCAATAACAATGGTAACTTAGTTTGACAATGTACTGACAAAACAGGAAACCCATACATTATGTATCTATAATTACCTTTTTGGATGTTGTAGTCAGACAGGGTGCGTCCATCCTCCAACTGCTTGCCAGCAAAAATGAGTCTCTGCTGGTCAGGAGGAATACCTGTTGTGCAGAGGATAAGATGATCACATAGTATTTAATTTCAATATTTACTTTTTATACTACTGACAATAATAATTAAGGAATGTTTAGAACCTTACCATAAACAAGAAATTACAAGTTACTCACCCTCCTTGTCCTGGATCTTAGCCTTCACATTTTCAATAGTATCAGAAGGTTCCACCTCAAGGGTGATGGTCTTCCCCGTTAGGGTCTTCACGAAGATCTGCATCTGAAAATGACAAGTAGTTGATAAGATGCATTGAACATGGTTTTAAGATTTGTATTGCTAAGCACAATGTTTGAGACAAGAAATGCTCATTATAGCCATTTACAAATAGAGTCACATGCACCACATAATGCTGCCCATCATCTGCCTATGTATTGATGCGAGGACTCAATACCATGACTACTATAGGAAACAATTGGCTTAAAAATTAGTAGTTCTGGATATTTTTAAGTGGCTGATGTATTGTGTGACCAATCCTTGTAATGGCTCCATTTCTAAACAGCCAAGCACTCCCCTACTTACGACTATTCAGATACAAACAAACTCGTATGTAAATCCAAATTCTGAACAGTGCCATTTTGTAAGTACAGCCTATGCTTAATAGATAGTAACAGTTGTTCATCAAGCGCATCACAATTGTTTTTGAGTCTCTGCGGTGTCAATACGTTTGTGGTTTACACAAATACTTAACTATCCCAACACATATCAAAAGCAGCATCACAATGAGCAAAATTTAATGATCTTGAACTTGAGTGGTAAGCAAGTTCACTGGTGTCCTTACACTGACCTCTGATCTATTGAGACATTAATTTTGCTTGTTAACTGAAGGGTGGCAAACCGTCCTGTTAGGTTAAGTTAGAAAAAAAATTGTTGAAAGGTCATAACCAAGCAACATAGCAAGCTCGTACAGGGGTAACATTGGAAATATACCGGCATGGTTGTTAGGTGAGAAAAATGTGCCTTTGGAAAGCCTAATCCAAGGGACAACTTGGATAGTCGGACTAAAACAAGTCACTTAGGCTTCTCCCCTATTCAACCCAAGACACAGCGGTCTCCCAGAGCCAAGTGTATGTGTCTGCGTGTTCAAGCCCATGAAGTGTGAAAATCATTAACTACTAAAAAATATATGCTTCTACTTTATTTCTTTATAATAAAAAAAAAAAAATAATAATAATAATAAAAAAAAAAAAAAAAAAAAAAAAAAAAATAATAATAATAATAATTCTGAATTTAATCACGCACAATAAGTACAAATTGAACTTGTAATAACACGGATGAATTGTGGCATGACAACATCACAGGATTCAATACCTGGCAAGTTTCTGATGAACTAATATGACCCTGTTAGTCTCAAGGCTGGAAAGTTTAACAACTACTCATGACACCATGGCCCTATGGTTGTCTAGGTCTTGAAACAAAATGACTGGAATTAATACGAAGCAAAGGTTAGGTTAGGTTTGGTTAGCTTCATATTATATTGGCAGCCGGAGTGACTAGGATAGAGGGCTGGAGTGACAGAGTGACTGGACGGCCGCATTTCCGGAAATTTACCAAAAGATCACCATCTTGAAATCCGTTGGGACCCAAAGCTGCAGTTCATTGCTGAAGGCGACTGGGACTTTTTCTAACTCTTGCGGAATATTTACCGAGAGCGTCAAACTTAGCGAGGAAAAATAGACCGCAGACTCCTGCAGAATATTTACAGTAACTGTACGAGTTGTAACACCGCTTTCCACTGGGCCACAAGCTAGGATAAATATTAAGTACACCAGTCTCACACTGCTGGACAAAACTTTTTTTTTTTTTTGGTAGATTTATATGTATTATGAATGAACATGAGTTGTTCCCATTGCAAACAATTTTTTTATGCCCCCCGTGCCCCGTAGCAGGTAATAATTTGGGTATTTTACATCTTTACTTGAATGCTCAAGAGAATTCAGAATTGTATTTTTACATTATTAGATACACTCTGAGGTTTTCTTCATTACATTTCTGCCGCAAATTGATAGTTTGTGAGATGTTCAATGTTATCTATGTGACCTTTTCGGGAGTAAGGTAAAGTTTAGTTTGGTTTGAGTAAGGTTCTGTAATTTGTCAATATAGGTTAAGGTTTGGCTAATTTAGGTTCTATGTTATGTTAATTTAGAAGATCTCAAATGTTTTTGATGACCAAAAATCGGGGGTTGGGCGAGGTGCAGACGCCATTTTTTTCATAGCCACACGCCAGGTATTATGACCATCAGTGCATTGCGCGTTCACCAATAGGTCATTGTTAGGTTAGGTTAATGATTCTAGCGTCTTATTCTTTGCTTAAATCATTGTATTTTCTCTTCCCCACCCAAGAATCCCGCATTCCCAGTTCCCCAAGCTTGTTGGGGATGATACGGATATCTTATTATATATGCATTTGTGACGGAAATGAATGTCAAAATAATTTGAAATGGATAAAAATATATACGAAATGTTATTTATATCCAGGTGCATTCTGGTGAAGATGTAAATTTTTACCATTTGTGACAAAAAAATAAGATTAAAATAAAACACACCAAAATCAACAAGTAAAATGTTTACGTCCACTTAGAATACTTAACCTAACGTAATCTAATCAACGCATATATATGGGATTCAAAATTTTCAGAATGACAAGCTCAATCCTGATGTAAAAACTGCCGCTGTGAGTGGTGTACTTGATAAATAGCCAAGCTTGCACCTGAAACACACAAGGCTGCCACCTTCACACCACCCATCTATACTGTAATGGTGGTGTCAAGTTTGGATGGAAAAACTATAGAAAGAGGCGTGCAGTTCATGTGCGGCGGTTTCGTATAGTATGGAGATAAGGTTAGCCTAGTAACTTTGAGGTTAGGACTATTGCTTTAACGTCTTCGGAAGTTGATATATAAATTGCATGATATTCTGACATGTAAGTATTAACCTCGCGAGAAGACGTTAATGTTATCTCCATATTATCCGCAGTTTCTGTTAAACAACAACTTCCCTGCCTCGCCAGGCATGCTCGGTTCTGGTACATTGAAAAGCTTCTTCATACCTGTTTAACGACATAGATCACGAACAATTCCTACAAGGGTACCAATCATTACCACATTCCTTCAAAATCAACAAGCGAGCATTACACTTCCCCGTTAAGCCCTGTAAGCCAACCACAAGGGAGGTGGAAATTTAACCAGGGAGGATTTGAGGGTGGCACCTTAACCATTATATAAACATTACAAAAAGTGCCTAACCGCTTCAGTTATTGTCTTACTGCAACGTGAGCATTTGGAGAGTTTCTATAGTGTACACACACACATAGTGCTCTGGGGATTACACAATCCTGCCACACTCAAGCCAACACCAGTTCCTAGCCCAGCCGAGGCAGCAAGGCTCGTCATATTAATCCGTAATCATCCAAACTAATACATATCCTAGACAACTCTTCCTCTCTAGACACATACTCGAACAACTTAACATCCACCTCGTACACTTAAATTACGCTGCACTCTTACACATAATGAACACGATCAAAAAGTACCTTCACTTCTATGCTTAGCCACCAGCTCACCTTCGTGTGTTGTTGTCAAGGAATGGAAGGCAGGAGTGGACGGTTCTGCGCACCCTCCTTCTGCCTCACCAACGGTACCATGCATTCATATTTGGCAGTCTGAATACAATCAAAACCATTAAAACCATTACAAAATGTTTGGTTTTTATTTACCCATTAAAAAAACAACTCAGCTATATCTCTTCACTTTTTATCTATTACTTTACTTATCGTTTCAATGGACTCAGTACCTCAACACTTTATACCTAATACTTCAAGTTATTGTACCGAGGGTCAGAGTTGTTGTACGAACAGAAAACGAATATAAAAATAATGGACAACTTTAATGATGAATAAAATAAATAAAGTACTCGCTATATCCGTGGTGGTGCTCTTACAAATGCTTATCCACCCTTAGCGACACAAACATAAACATATACCTTAACACAGAAATTCCTATTCTATCCTACCTAACTATACGTGAGGGAACTGATGGAAAACGACCAAAATACACTCACGCCACAAATATTGTTTGAGAGTCACTGGGTCCTTCTGGCCGTCGTCCTTGTTTGAGAGGCAACTCCACATGCAGCCTTCGTCAAACACCAACCGAAAGACAGTCTTTTGCTGGTCCTCTCGACAGCTGTATCCGGGAGGACAATTTACCGTTAGATATTAATAACAATGTTTTTCAAGTGTGGCAAGGCTTTTAGGAACACTGAAGGCTTACCTGTCTGGAGCGGAGTCACGGAACACTAGTGACTGACCTTTGTTGATTGCTTTATTTTTACCATTAAAGACATAATACAGAGATAAATAAAAAGTCATGGAAAATTACAATAAAGACAAACATACATAAATACAAAAACATGGTAAAGAAAACGGCTTGTAGGGGAGCCGTCCGTGGTTGGGGTCTTCTCATCCAATGAGGCTGGCGAGTTCCTCTTCAGTTAAATCTCGACTCTCGTCGAGCTGAAGGGCGTCCTCGTCCATCTCGTATGCGTCCGTGTAGTCGACCCACTCGTCGACCAAGTAATATCCCGGGAACTGGGGCGGGGACTTCAAGGGCCTGGCGACAGGGAGGGACCTTGGTAGGGGCTCACTTGCTCGCACCTGCCGCCGCGCTAGACTCAGCGCGGGCTCGTGCGAGCAGTGTTCCGCCTTGGCCCACTGCTCCTGCTCGTAGAGGTGGCTGAAGTCGATCAGGAAGCGGACCAGGTCTGCCTCCGTGAAGACGTAGCTCGTGGTGGCTGCTGTCTGGGTTGCCGCTGCTCTCGTGGAGGCCACCTGGGGTGACGGCACGTTAGTAGCAGGCGTCTTCCTGGCGGGGGCTCTGCCGGGCTCCTCCTCCTGGGGTGGGGGTGGAACGTCCACAGCAGTCGTCTTTTTGGCAGTGGCTCGGCTGGCCTCCTCCTCCTGGTGGGGGGGTGGTGGTTCCTGCCGAGCAGTCGTCCTCCTTTTACGTCTCCGTGTTCTGCGTCGCCGCCTCTTCTCAGGAGCCGGCTGGTCCTGGGCTGGGGGAGGCGGTGGTGTCGCTGGTGGCTGTGGGCGGGGCCTGGTGGCCTCACGCTGTCGTGGGGGCTCCCCGGTGATTTGGAGAAGGCGAGCAGGGCAGCGGTGGTTCCAGGCGTGGTGCCTGTCACCACAGTTGGGACAACACGGTGTGGGCCTGTCCCCGTCTCCACGAAGGCGCCGAATACAGTCCCTCGTCGCGTGGTCACCACTGCACACACCACACAGGTCCTTCTCCCGGGTGCACTGGCGCTGGTAGTGACCGAACGCCTGGCACCGGAAGCAGCGGACGGGCTCAGGAACGAACTTCCTGGTGGTGAACTTACCCCAGCAGCCAAGGTCGAGCGAGGCGGGAACAGGTCCCCGCAGCGTCAGCACGACTTGGCGGGTGGGGAGGCGGCGTCCGTGTCCAGCGTTGTAGGTGCACCGATCAGCTGCCACGACAGCTGGGTGCTCCAACACCGGGTCCAGGGGCAAGGCGGTGGGGAAACCCTGGAGAACACACTTTCGGGTGCTCTCCTTCGGCAGCAGGACGATTCCTCGCGGCTGCCCGTCTGCGATCTCCTGTAGTGTGGTGGCGGCGGCCCAGTCCGCTCCACGGATGAAAAATTCCCCCGTGCGGGAGACATCCACCCGGAGAAGGAGCTTGAACTCCTTCTGCAGCCACTTCACCACGCGGAGCGGGTTTTCCTCTTGATGCTCGGCAATCCTCCAAAACATTGGAGTACCGTCGGCAGCCGAGGTCACAGGGGCATCCCGTTTCTTACGACGTTTCCTCTGCACAGTGAGGAAGCCGTCGTCGTCAACGGGTGACTCGGGGGGCCTCTTTGGAGTGGCCATGGCGGGAGTAAACTCGACCGCGAGTGGGCCAATGAGAGAGCAGGGGAGGAGGTCTGCTCTCTGCGGCGGCTGGGTGAACCATGATGGTGACTGACCTTCCGCCCAGACCGGTATATATATATCCTCAGTTCCAGTGACGTCACGCGTTTTCCCATCATCCTCTTTCGCTAGTAGTACCTACTCTAACCATAACAAGGTATCTTAACGAGCGTTGAGAATACGAGAATTTACCGGTGATTCCGCAAAGGAATCACCGTAATGATAGTTGGCCCGTTGTACTCGGTACATTATTATGAGGAAAACCCTCATCTGACCCTAATAAGACGAAGAGTTCTCATATGACCATAGTAGAGTTGCCAGCTCCACCTCAAAAAAATACGGAACGCAGTAGGTAAAGTTGGAACAGTGATGGTGAGTGAAGAGTGGATAGAGCTATCTATCAGCGGGGCTTGGAGATAAGTTCTTTCATAAGTACCCTGTATTAGGAGGAATTTAAGGTTATCTGGACTAAATGCAAGGATATATTTCAGAACACATTTATCAGTTGGGTTGTCAATAATATATTACTGAAGTTACATATCTCTGTATGATTTCTAAATAACGTGACACTAAAAACATATTTCCCTTTAAGAAAAAAAGACTGATTTGGAGAAAACAGTATCTGGAATACGGATATATCATAGATATTAGCCATTACTTATATATTTTTCCATGTATACTTTGTGTTGCTTCTTGCTGCAGCAAGAAGCCTTTTATCTTTTCCAATGTTTGTGGGAAATTCAGCCCAGCTCTGTTCAAACATTTGAGCAACAATGAGTTCAACGGAGCACCTGTTCCTGGTGTCACTCCACTTATTCTGCAAGATTGTGAATATTCCTTCCACTGTCTTGACTCTTTAAGTCACCGCCGCAATGTTGCATCTTTATTTATCTTCTACCGCTATTTTCATGCTGACTGCTCTTCTGAACTTGCTAACTGCATACCTCCCCTCCTCCCTTGCTGCACAAGACTTTCTACTTCTTCTCATTCTTATTCTGTCCATCTACCTAATGCAAGAGTTAACCAGTATCTTCACTCTTTCATCCCTTACACTGGTAAACTCTGTAACTCTCTTCCTTTGTCTGTTTTTCCACCTGCCTATGACTTAAACTCTTTCAAAAGAGGAGTGTCAAGACACCTCTCATACTAAATTGAACTGCCCCCCATGTCTATATTTCTCCTACTGTCTTCTTTACAGGGTCTGGCAACAAGAGATTTTTTTTATACTTAATTTTTTTTTTTCCTTAGCCGGTATCCTTTTAACTCAATATATAACAGACGACAGACAGCATATTTTTGTGAACTGGTTAAATAATTGACTCAATATTTGGTCACGATGCTTTTGAATTAATGATTTCATTTGCCTGACTATTCATACAGCCAAATACGGAACAAATGGCGTTCCGTATTGGTTCAAAACGGAACGCAACATTCTCTTCAATACGGAATGATTCCGTATTTTAAGGGACAGGTGGTCACCTTAGGACCTAGACCCTAGTGAGACGAAGACATCGTGACTTGGGTCCTGTGTGATTCATATCAGCTTGCCACTGAATTCAGTTTGCTCTTGAATTCACTGCAAAAATATATCTCAGATCAAGCTAAGTGTTGAATAAGTGTTAGGTTAGGTTAGTGGTGTGGCCTGGTGTGGCCGGTGGGTGTATGAGCAAGGTCACATGAGCCACATTACCAAGTGTAATGGAAAGTATATACAGGGCATCAAGAGCCCTGCAGTAAATAGCCTACAGGTGTTATAGGAAGAAAAAAAACATAAGAATCCTTCCTGATTCATGGCCATGTCTAATACGTGAAAATATCCTCATGGGAAATATTCAGGGCCTCTATCCAAAATCCAAAAAAAGCAAAGTGCCCTTCTTTTAAGAACTTGCTGTAGAAGAAGACACATTGCTTATTGCATTCACAGAAGTGAAGTGAAGTGAAGGATGCAAAAATTTAGATAAACAACTACACAACATTCAGAGTGGATAGAAAATTAAGAAGCCATGAGGGCGTTGTACTTTATGTTAGAAATGATATTTCCCTGAATGCAAAATAAGTTCTATCACTTTCAAACGGCCAAGTAGAACTAGTAGCTGTCCATAGACTTACTTGTAACCAATTATTACCGACCATCTCAGTACTCCCTACAAAATTTTAAAACTGCAATGGACAACATCGCAAAGCTAATAGACCTCCCACTACCCATACCAGACATGATACAATGTGGAGACTTCAACTACTCATGCATCAAGTGTCCTCTGGTGTCACAAGTGAGGATCAGGCACAAGCAAACATTCTGCTGGAAGTCACACACAAAGCCTTCCTCACCCAACAGATGAAAAGACTCACTAGACTTAATAACATCCTGGATCTCTTCTTCACAAACAACCAAGACTCACTGAAGAGCTACCGGGTGGAAAAAAAAAATTTTGGACCACAACCTAATCATCATAAACACATCCTACAAGAAAAACAGGATGGAGAGGCCAGATAACAGCATACCAGGATACTCTCACTTTGCTAAATACAACTTCTTCAGTGAAACTATTAACTGGGAGGAAGTACAGCATAGTGTTCATGAAGTGAACTGGGGACAGGTTATGGAAGATGACCCCAACACCTTGCTGCAAGCCCTCACCACCAAGCTGATGGTGATATGTAACACTCACATCCCAGTAAAGTGACGGGAAACAAACACACGCTCCATCATACCAAGAGATAGAAAAATTCTCATGAGAAAAGGAGCCTTTCCCAACAAATAACTGATAAGCACGCATAATGAGGGCAGGAAGAGGGCAATCACGGCAAAAATAATTGAAACTGAGCAGAAACTGAAACAGTCCCATGCCAATCAAAGGATGAATGAAGAAAAGCGGGCAGTAAATAACATCAAACGTAACCCAAAATAATTCTTCAGTTACTGCAAAAGATACTAAAAAATTAAAACACAAATTTGGTCCACTGATAAACAATGAGGGTAGCATATCAACAAACCCTAAGACAACATGCTGACTTCTGCTGCAGCAGTACAACAGTGTGTTCAGTGCCCCTCACCCACACAATACAATATCATAAACAATGCTATTGATTTCTTTGCTGATGACATGTAACAAACTCAACTCACAGACATCACCATCACAGCAGAAGACATAGAAAGGGCCACACAATAATTACAACCAAACTTAGCAGTTAGTCCAAATGAAGTGCCAGCCATTCTACTCCTCATGTGCAGTAAAACATTGGCACAACAACTGTGCAGCGTTGCTGTTGCGTTGCTGTGGCGTTGCTCCCTGGACACAGGATTAATTACAGAACAGCTCAAAAAAGCTACCGTGTGCCCAATATTTATAGGTGGAGACATGAGCCTACCAAAAAATTACAGACCTGTAGCTCTCACTTCTCACCTCATCAAACTTTTTGAAAAATGTGCCAGGAATAAGATTGTGGCATACATGTAGGACCACCAACTACTCAAAGACAGCCAACATGGATTTAGGAAGGAAGATCTTGTCTGTCAAAACTCCTGGCTCATCATGACTGGGTCCTGCACAACCTGACCAAGGGAAGGAACGTGGTTGTCGTATTCCTTGATTTTGCCAAACCATTTGACAAAGTTGACCACGGCATCCTACTACACAAGATTAAGGCCCTTGGCATAACAGGGAAGATGGGAGTGTGGATGCACGTCTTCCTTACAGAACGCATTCAAGCAGTCACAGTGGATGGGTGCAAGCCACAAGAAGCAGAGGTGATCAGTGAAGTGCCACAATGCTCAGTACTGGATCCTCTCCTCTTCCTGATCCATATGGGGGACATTGGTGAGAGGGTGGGGGCTCATTTCCCTCCTCCTTTGCTGATGCCACCAATGTGAGTCTTCCTATCACCACTGCTGAAGAAGTGCCTCGCCTCTAACTAGACCTCAACACAGTGTATGCTTGGGCAACAACAATTAATATGAGCTTCAATGAAGGCAAATTTGAAATACCAAGCACGGCAAAAACCATCATATAAAGGAAACTACAAAGCTTTACACTGAAGAAGGGCAGGAAATCTGGGCACAGCCACAATTTAAATGCCTGGGTGTGCACATCAGTGAAGACTGCTCCTACCACCATCACATTGCGGAGACAGTGAGAAAAGCTAAAAGGATGGCTGGCTGGGTGCTAAAAACCTTTACTGCCAAGGATCCAAAATAATGCTGATCCTATGGAAGACCCTAGTGCAGCCCCTGCTGGACTACTGCAGCCAGCTATGGTCACCACACAAGAAGGGTGACATTCAGCTACTAGAGGGGATTCAGAGGGCACACACCAAGCAGATCAGAAGTATAAGAGACCTCAGCTTCTGGGATAGACTCAGGGAGCTGGGGCTGTACTCACAGCTGCGGAGAAGGGACAGGTACCGGGTCATCTACATGTGGAAGATACTGGAGGGGCAGGTACTTAATCCTGCACCGCTCGCACTGCAACCATGCACCACCGAGAGGACTGGTTGCAAAAGCTTAAGGCAAAGCCTACCAACCAGGGCTCCAGAAAGGATCAGGACCCTGCTGGCTTCCAGCCTTACTTATGAGAGATCCAAAACCTTCAATGTCCTACCGAAAGAGGTGAGAAGCATTACTGGCTGCCCTGTAGGAAAATTCAAGTCTGGTGTCGACAAGTTCCTGCTGACGGTGGCAGACGAATCCCTTACAACACCATACCGGATCAAGTGAACCTCAGAGATTGGAACGCCAGGATCAGGAGTAGCGGTGGACCATCATAGCTGTGACTATACCAAGAATACCAAGAAAAAATAAGAATATAAGGAAGCTACAGGAGCCTACACGTGGTAGTTTCTGTTACTTTCTTATTATTTACATCCACCTCTCATCCCCATTCATAAAGCCATCTAGTCTTCTTTTAAAACTCCATATGGTCTGTGCACTAACTACCTGCTGAGTGAATCTGTTCCAATCATCCACCACTCTATTTATTAACCAATTTCTGCCTATCTCTTTTCCAAATCTACATTTTTCCTGTTTGAATCTGTTACTTCTTAAGTTCTATCCTGGCTACTGACCGTAAGAACCTTTTCTACATCTCCCTTATTAAAACCCTTCACCCACTTAAATACTTCAATCAGATCTCCTCTTACCCTATGCCTCTCCAGTGAGTGTAATTTCAAAAGGTTCAGTCTCCTCTCATAACTAGAACTGCGAATCCCCTCTATCATTTTGATTATCCTTCTCTGCATTGATTCTAACAATCCTACATTAATTTTATAATACGGGGACCAAAACAGTACTGCATAATCAAGGTGAGGTCTGACTAACGTCAAGTACAGCTTCAGAATAGCCTCAGCACTCCTACTTTTAACACTCCTAGCAATGAATCCTAACACCCTATTAGCCCGATTTCTAACCTCAATACATTGTTTTCTAGGATGGAGATCTGATCTATACACCCAACTCTCTCTCACATTCTGATCTATTCCGTATTACCTTGCTTATGTTGAACCTGTTGTGAGGATTTTCTCTACCAATATTAATTACTCTACACTTTTCATGATAAAATTCCATATGCCACCTAACCACCCAGTCATCCCCCTGCAGATCTTTTACGTCAAACTCTGATCTAATAATCCTATCTATCTTAGAATCATCAGCGAATTTACTAATATCACTACTAATCCCACTGTCTAAGTCGTTATTGTAAATTAAAAATAGTAATGGCCCCAAAACAGATCCCTGAGGAACCCCACTTGTTTTCAGCCCTCCCTCCCCTTAGACTTAAAACCATTAATTGTAACTCTTTGTTGCCAATCGCTTAGCCAAGACCTAATCCAGTAAATAACTTTCCCATCAATTTCATTTGTTTTGTGTAGTTAATATTAAGGTGTGCATTATTATGTAGTTATTATTATTACTATACTGTTATCATTATCATTATTATTATTGCTGTAATTATAATTATTTTTATTGTTATCATAATTATTACTATTATTATTGTTATTACTATTATCATTATCATTATTATTATTATTATTATTAATATTATTATTATTATTATTATTATTATTTTTATTATTATTATTATTGTTATTATAAGACCATGCAGCCGTAGTATAAAGAGACATATAACTTAGGAATAGTTAACGTAACAGGCAGCAGTATTAGAGAGCTCATGATCGCCCTATTATCGGTGAACGTAACTACAATGCAGGAAGAAATAAATAACACAGCCAATCCAGGGAGCTCATGTAAGGCTGGTTTGACAATAGTACATAGTTAAGCAGATACCCTCGTTGTGTTTCAGTGTGTGTGTGTTTATGTATGTATGTATGCACGTGTGTGTGTGTGTGTGTGTGTGTGTGTGTGTGTGTGTGTGTGTGTGCTTCAGTGTGTGTGTTTCAGTGTTTATACTTCAGCATTTGTGCTTCAGCGTGTATTAACCATCCAATAGTGAGCCACTGTAAGCCTGCTCCCTGTGTTTTCCTCGTGCCTTATCAGCCCTCTTGTTCCTCCCG